>NIVC01002241.1:50000-190433 GCA_002269645.1 Macrostomum lignano | reverse complement strand
TCCCATCATCCTCCAATCGAGTCCATCATCTCAAATCGAGTCCCATCATCCAAATCGAGTCCCATCATCCCAAATCGAGTCCCATCATCTCCAATCGAGTCCCATCATCCAAATCGAGTCCATCATCCCAAATCGAGTCGCCATCATCTCAAATCGAGTCCCATCATCCAAATCGAGTCCCATCATCCCAAATCGAGTCCATCATCCCAATCGAGTCCCATCATCCAAATCGAGTCCATCATCCCAAATCCAGTCCACATCATCCCAAATCGAGTCCCTCATCCCAAATCGAGTCCCATCATCTCCAAATCGAGTCCCATCATCCCAAATCCAGTCACATCATCCCAAATCGAGTCCATCATCCCAAAATCGAGTCCCATCATCTCCAATCGAGTCCCATCATCCCAAATCGAGTCCCATCATCCCAAATCGAGTCCATCATCCCAAATCGAGTCCATCATCCCAAATCGAGTCCATCATCCCAAATCAAGTCACATCATCCCAAATCAAGTCCCATCATCCCAAATCGAGTCACATCATCTCAAATCGAGTCCATCATCCCAAAATCAAACTCACATCATCTCAAATCGAGTCCCATCATCCCAAATCGAGTCACATCATCTCATCGAGTCCCATCATCCCAAATCGAGTCACATCATCTCCAATCGAGTCCCATCATCTCAAATCGAGTCCCATCATCCCAAATCAGTCCATCATCCCAAATCAAGTCACATCATCCAAATCGAGTCACATCATCCCAAATCAAAGTCACATCATCCCAAAATCGAGTCACATCATCCAAATCAGTCCCATCATCCCAAATCGAAGTCCCATCATCCAAATCGAGTCCGGCCATCATCCAAATCGAGTCACATCATCCCAAATCAAGTCCACATCATCCGCAAAATCAAGTCACATCATCTTAAAAGCGAGTCCTATCATCCAAAATCAAGTCACATCATCTCAAATGTTTTTTGTCAAGGCATCCCAAATAAACTCCGATATAATCCCAAATCCCCTGGCTCCGCAGGCATGACCTTATCTGACCCCGCCGCCGCCGTGGCCGTCGCTGGCACCGCGGCTCCGGCATTCGCGGCCACCTACTCGTCAGCGGAAACAGTCAGCAGCGGCTTGCCGCTGAACTCCAACAGCAGCGGGCAGCTGCTGGCCTCACCAGGCCTCCTGGCAGCCGCGGTAGCCGGAGTTGCCGGGCCGCCGTGCTGCTGCTGATCCTGGCGCTGTTCTGCGTCCACCGGATTCGCAAAGCCGACGAGGGCTCCTACGCGCTGGGACCGGCGGCTTCGGCCGGCAAAAGCTGGGGCGGAGGCGCCGCCTCTGCCGCCGTAATGCACAACGGGTACAGGCGAGCCCCGACCAGGGAATACTACGCGTAGCTCTTGATCGGTCGCCCTTAGCTACTGTATAACCATCCGGCATTCAGTTTTATCGGGCTTTATCCACAACTATAGACAGGCGTACGGCCCTTCATTTCAGACTGCTACATGTATAAGCAGGCATTTTTAATTAATGGCATATATTGTTGACGTTTTATTTAACTAATCTGTCTGTTTTCCTTCATAATAGTCATATCATGGTCATTATTAATAAGCCGTATAAAGTTGTTGCCATCACTTGGAATAAATATTAATTTATTATTTCATGATATGTCTGAAACCGCCGAAATTGTCGGATTTATTTCTCGCTGAACAAATACTGAAATTATACTTTGTAAATGTTTACTGTACTCATGTGAGTAGTTTGGAGCCACAGTGAAAGTTTTTTATAGCAATTCTTAACAACGCAAATCAGAATATTTCTTAAATCGAGATTTAATCCGTAATGTCAGAAGCGTAGTACAAGACTCAAAAGATTCGTGAACACAGAAGATTGATCGTGATGTTCTATACAGTATATTATATATATGCATATACTACGTATGTGATATCGGCATATCGCTCACAGAGCCGAATAAACATACGAGCGCGTAGATGTATGCAGTTACGTGTATCTGATCTTGTCACTGAGGCCTATAGATATATCTCCGTGCGGTGCTTCATAATCGGTGAGATGTATGCATGTACATTATATGTACATAAGTACATTTTAGGGACCACACGCGACGTATAATTCACTTTACTGTACACTATGAGAATAGTACAACAGTGATCTTTGGTATATAAATAATGGGTCCTAGGAAGCTAAAACAAGGACTTCTAGACTAGAAGTTAATCTAGAGTTAGAACTAGAGTTAGTCTAGAAGTCCTTGCTTCTAAACTTATCAAAGTCGTTTCAGCTGGCTTTATTTTTATAAAATAACTTTTATATTCTTCCTTTCTGCTGAACTGAAGGTAGAAAGCTGTTTTGCTAAGTATATATGCTGAGTGGCTCATCTAGTTATTTTAGTATCTGTGCATTATCGTCACAAAACATTTCTTTCTAAATGTTTTTGTAACGCTTTTGTAACGACACGAGCAGTTGGATTTGTGCACACTTTTAAAACGGAATTCGTCAGCTAAATTTTACACGCAGTCCGCATCCAAATTTTAAAAAGCTTAGTTTCTAATATACTTTTCTCGTCCGTTTGCACAGAAGAGACCTACGGGTTTTGCTTTTATTACCAATTTATATTAAATTTGATCGCTAAGCTAAAATGACCATCAACGATCCTTTGTACACACCGTTCTTTGGTGTTATGGGTGCCTCGGCTGCTATGGTTTTCTGTGGTAAGCCACAATCTTTAATTGTCGAATGTTAGACATGATAATTTGATCATTAGGTATTTTTACACTTAACCTTGTAAACTTAATAATCATTTTATAAATAGAAACATAAATAACGAGTTTTATTTATTTATTTATAGATATATTTCAGACTTGCATACATTGATTAGGCTATCCTACCTAGGCCTAGTTTGTTTTCAAACATACAACTTGTAATCTAAATTGTAAGTATTATAAGTTTCATAAAAACTTTAAGTTGTAGAAACACTTAAAATTGGTGAAAATTTTGACTCTAGTTGTTAAAAGCCATAGGCCTAGGCCAGTGATGGATCAAAATTCAATTTCAATTTTGATATTCGAATTTCAAAACTAATTTTGCATCAAAATAATTTCAATTTCAATTTCGAATTTTGACACCATTCATCAAAAATCATTTCGAAATTTTGGTTATATTTTAACAATTTAGACATTGATGATCATGCTACACAAGTAAGAAAATCTATAGGAAGTAAAAGGAAGTGCGGTTCAAAGATTCAGTGGGGAGGTGAGAATTGTATTTTCTACAAGAAAAGATTGTGCAGGGCACATACTGTTCAAGGCCTTTTACTACACCCACTTCAACCTCCACAAGCCCACTGGCTGAACTATCGGCGTGGATTTTAATTGGCTAAAGACTTATAAAGCCTTAATGAAATGGATATAGCCATAGGCTAGGGGGCCTACTCGTATCTAGATCTTCAGCTTAAACAGTGTTATAGTATAATACAACTTCTACTATATTTTTATGTACGAGTCTATAATACATAATACACCAGCATTTTCTATTTCATATTTTTAAAGAAGTTAAATCTTAAGTATTCTGGTTTAAACATATCAAAGATACTTTTTATAAAACATGTAAGCTCATACATGCAAAGGCAAGGTATTAACCTTTTTGCATGATTAGTGAAAAATTAAAAATTTGTTAAGCTCAAAAATTTCAATTTTAATTTCAATTTTGATTCTAAAGAACCAAAAATTTTGATTTCAATTTCGATTTGAAAAATAATTTCAATCCATCACTACCATAGGCCCTAGTCAGGATCATAGCATGCCTATGCTGAAATGAATCCTAGGCCTATCAAAAGGTAGCATGACTACTTCTCTATCTACTTCTATATCGGTAGCGTCTACTTATCTTATTGGTAGCATCTGTACATGTACTGTATTCTTTGGCCTGAGTGGTCTAATGGCACTGTTTACTCTATTTATTCCTATAAGTTTTCTCTCAGTCTTGGGTGTTCCCTTGATCAGATGGTCATAGCCTTATGCATTTTTCCTGCCCTAAGGCAATTCTCGCTTTTAGTGGTTTTTGATACTCCTAATGAGGGGCTTAATACTCTAGAAAATAAGTAAGGCCTTTGAATACTGCAATCTAGTGATTTAATATAGGAACAAATATATTCAGAGCAAGTTATTTAGCTCGCAGAACTGTAACACAAAGGAAACAAGTTATCACAATTTATTTTTATTGGCCTCTTCTGGGCTCCTATTTATAATAAGATTTCTTATCATTTCAAACAAAAAATAATTTTATAGCTCACAACATTTAAACAAAGGATAAAAGATTGTTATTAATGCAGATTTAAAATAGAGTTTTCTAGAAACATAAAAACAAGTAAACTATTAGAACTATTATACAGTATTATACTATATAAAAATTTATACTTTATCAGTACTTTATACTTTTATCAGTATTATACTGATAAAAAAGAAAATAGAGTTGTCTATCATTCTGTGTGGCACCTATGCCAATAAGATCAGTGCTTGTCTTAAGACAAATAGAATTTTATTCAAGATAAAAAGCAAATATAAGCTAGAAAAGAAAAAATACTTTGTCAAAAAACTTTAAAATATTTATCTGGTTTTCATTGAAATAGTAATAAACTATACCATTTTTTATATAAATGGCTTTTTTGAAAAAAAAACAGACACTTGCAAAAAATAATAAGTTTCTACATAATAAGTCATAGAATACAAAGCCAATAAAATAAGATTTTTTAATTCTTAACCAATATTTTTATTAATTCATAAAATATACCTAAAATGTTAACAAATTATCATTGTATTTACTTTGTTCAATGCATTCACTTTGTTGTGCTTAGTTTAAAACATGCTTGGGTGCAATCTAGGGATTCAACCAGCCATTTCTATTGGCAACACACATACATGTAAGTTGCTATTGGACAGAATAGTAGTCACATGACTGCTCTCAGCCAATAGCAACTTACATGTGTGTGTTGCCAATAGAAATGGCCAGGTGATTCCCAAGGTTGTGCATGTATGGTTTAAAAACAACTTTTAATATGCTACATAATGTTTTAGGCATTGTTACAAATATACATCACACAACCCTCCTGATTAACTCTAGCAAACAAATTTAACTTACCTATTAAAGAAACCTAAGCAAAATTAACATGATTTTTGGAAAATAGCAGGAGTAACTATATTGTTATATGCAGGGTGTCCACGCAAAATTCAATATCAATTTGCAGGTTTTTTCTAGGTTTTTCCAGGTTCAAATAAGTAAAGCTCCAGGTTGCTACCTGGTGAAGCTTTATAAAATAAAACGTGAAAAATGAAATGGAAAGTAAAAAATGGGTAAAATATATAGTCTATTGTCAATGAGCCGTCACAGTGCTACCATAGGCGGAAAATTGCTTAAAAAATTCACCGGAAAAGTTATTTGTCACAGTCAACAATCAAGTTATTAAGGATTCCATGGAAGAAAAAATTTAAATTGTACTTGTTTGTTTTAGCTCAAAAAAACAATTTTCTGTTTTTACCATAGATTATATTGGAAATTTATTGCATTGTAATTGAATTCTTTCAAATTGTTGTCAATATGCGTATTAAAGAAGAGTTATTACAATTTAAATCGAAACAAATTCACAATTTTTTTCAGCAAGTCCATGAATATTGTATTGTATGCACGTTTTAAATCTACTTGAAGCTTAGCACACTGTCTTACATGAAGCAAAACAACTCAAAGCAGCAGCGTTTCACAAACCCCAAATTGTACAACATAAAAATTATTCTTTATATTCTTTCACCTTAATATCTAACCCCAAACCATGTGAATATGTTCTTGATGCTATGAAATTTTGGGTTTGTGAAAGCACCCCTATCGTACAAGGTTTTGTATTACCTTACAATTCAAATTAGAATCGTTACAACTGCAATTTAATATATAGACTTCAAAGGGGACATTTAGCGGGTTGATTTTCCTGGAGGCTTTGACTACAATAACTGAGTGGGTCGAAAAATTGTGCTACTAAATTTTCTGACTTCATAACTGTCTAATACTTGCATTGCAGTTCAACTGTTGCAGTTCCAGATTTGCACTTTCCACAAAACGCTCACAAATGGTGACTGTTGTAACACCGCACAGCTGCCAGGAGCCTTTCAGCGAAGAGAGGATGCGTGCTCGCCACCTTGTATCTCTCCCAATGCAGGAGGAAGTCCCTGTGCATCGACTCCATGCATTGTTTGCTCCATGGCCCCAGGCCTGTTTTGTCCTTGGCGCGGCAGAAGTCACCGACGTGGTGGAAAATTGCGTGGATTTTTGGACTGATGGAAATGCCAAGATCGGCATAACTGGTGCGAAATTCCTGAATTGCCAGCTTGAAATTAGGACGCAGCTCACTCCCGAAGCATGACACCACAACTGAGTTCAACGCTCGAAGGGCGGCAACAAACGGCAGCGCTGCCATCAGGCACATCGCTTCTAGTAGGTCCACATTGCGCAGCAACTTGTGGCTCGCATTGCCAGTAAAGCTGCCACCGTGATGCTTGTCACGTTGGACATTGCAAGCTGTAAGCCAAGCTTCGCTCTTGGGCCACACACCATGCAGACCCTCTTATAGCACATGGACTGCACCGGTCAGCAGGTGCAGCTCTGGGGGAGGGACAATGTGCAACACCGGGACTTCAACTCCAGTGGAAAAGATGCTGGGCTGGACGACGTTATCAAAGTGCTTAGCTAGTTGGCATTCACCACCAGCAGCCAGGTAGGCCTGGTATTTCTCAATGAGGCTGCGAAAGGTCCTTGGCTCGCCGCTGCTGTCAAGGCTCCCTTTATTGACGTTGCACCAGGTGCAGGGATGCGAGCTGCTGTGGGCCATCAAGCCGAGCAGGATGTTGGCAAGCTTCAGGTCGCATGCGATGCTGATGTTCACCGACAGAAGCTGCAGGCGGCAGCTCTCCCAGAGACACTCCAGGTTCCTGTGGTTCTCCTGCATGTTGGGAGCAATGCCAAGGATGACAGCCCGATGCACGCCAGTGTCAAGGAATCGGCAATCAGCCCCCTTCTGTTGCTCCTCACCAGCACACATGCACAGGTCATAAATGGATATCGAGAGCTTCAAGAACCCACCTCCACCATCAATTCCAATTCTGACGACTGTGGAAGCAACATCCATCAGCCGGCGGTTTGCAATCATGCGGCCCAGGAGCTCGACCACATCAGTGCAGACAACAGCCCACTGCTCAGCTGGAGTCTGCCTTCCCCTCTCTTCTTGGATAAACGCCAGCTGCTTCACTTGGAAAAGGTCATCTAGTTCGTGATCCATCTCCCTCAATGTCTGCCGGATGTTGCTCTGGACAGCTGAGGCGCCAATCGAAGACCAAAGATTTCGAAGTACAACCTCCATTTTGCGTGAACTGAGGCCCAGCTCACCTTGCAGATGACGCATATTATCCACCGTGAAGACCGCTGTTGGCTTCAGAGGTGGCGGATTCACGGCCAGCCTCATTGAGGGTCCAGCGTTGGATGCCAGCACGGTGATGCCCAAGGCTGTGTCTCCGGAGCCTGAAGTAATAAGTTTCTGCTGCACAATTTTTGTGGCAAGCCGCTCTGGGAATTCCGGGGATGCTTCCTGCAACAATGCATGCGCATTCTGCAGTCTTGTGGGTCTGTTGCATGTGTACGGCTTGCCCCTGCCAATAGGACTAATGCAGAAGGAGCAGACCTTGACCATTTTGGGCTTGGGCATTGTAGCCTCGTCCGCCGTCAAACTCAGCTGCCCAACAGACCGCTTTGGGACGTTGGCTTCTGGAGGATAAACTCAGCATCTGGTAGTGCTGCAGATCTTACAGTTGCATCCATTTTGGCCCACTGATCGAGTCACCAGCAGTGGCTGCACGTCCCTGAAGTCATACATCGGTGGCACATCAGCCCGTTGGCCCTTCTCCAGCCCCTGCAGAGCAAATCTGCACGTGCCACAAATTGCCTTGGGAACGCGATTATTGTGCAGATCGTAGAGCCAGCCACTGTGCCAATTGATAATGGCCAGCATCCAGGGCGTAACGGATCACAACTCTTTTGCCTTCGAAAAGCACAAAATGCAGATCCAATTGGGGCAATCTTTGTGTGACAGTGGCATGATAAAAACTGTGTACACGCAAGCACAATCGTTGCAACTAAATGTTTAGATGAAACACTTTTAAACAGAGTTGAACAACAAAACCTCTTCAAAAGGGACCTCCTTATGTTTGAGGTTTGACGTTTATATTGATGAAAAACATAAATGAGCACGATGGCATTACAAGACTGAGGGTGGTTCGGCGAGTGCTTGGTGCAAAGAGCGCATACCAATGTACTATATCATACTTTGTATGTACAGCTCAGGAAGAGAGAGAGCAAGCCACAGTGTACAAGTGCTTACCTACGTATGTAGAATGGTGGAGGGATTGGCTGAGGGTAAAGCTTTGGGTCTGGGCGGGCTGGGTAGATCTGAACTAGTGACTCATCTGAACAAAGTGAGTATGAGTATAAAGGCTCATTCACAACACCATCAAACAAGCAACCAACTCACATGACTTACGTACAAAGGGATGAAAAACTATGCACATGTCGTGTGATCACTTGAAATTTGGTCTCGTTTGAAAGCGGTGTGAATGGGCCTTAAGACTCTCTTGTGGTAGGCCTATCCAAGTCAAATGTGTAGCTTTTAGGCATTAACCAATCATTGATGAATATCAGTAACATGTTTTTTAATGCTTGCCTTTAATCCTGGACTCAATCGAATTGATTTCTAAACAGTATGGTGATACTTCGCTTTTTTATTAATTCGTCTATAGTAAAAACTGAAAAAAGCACTTTCTGAGCTAAAACAAACAACTATGATTTTTATTTTTTCTTCTAAGGAATCCTTACTAATTCAAGTATCAATTGTGACAAATAACTTTTCCAGTGAATTTTTTTAGCAATTTTCCGACTATGGTAGCACCGTGCCGTCCATTAAAACTACAAGACTAACATTGAATGAAACTGAAACTCATAAAATAGAACATAAAATGGGACATTTATGGAAGTGAAAATAAAGCAAAATATGCATGACAGTAAACACTCTGCCAATGTTCAGCAAATAATTATGAGCTTTTTAAGTACTTGTAACTAACTGTCGTCAGTTGCCAAATGTACTTAGGCGAGCCTTGTGTGCAACTCCTCGACACAAGCAAGCGCCTCTGTCAGTGTTGCCACTCTTGGCGTTTTTTAACACTGGCGTTTTTTTGGCATTTTGTGTTTTTATTTGCTGAATTCCTTTTTCCTATGTTTTTTCAATGAATAATTCTGACTGTAAAAAGAGAAGTTCAGCTAGCGATTGAGAGGTTGTGCAAGGCGCAAGGGAAAGACCAGGACATTGCCATGCACCTGACACAATTTGCATAGGATTGGCTGGTAATCAAACAGCGTGCCATGGACAATGTCATCCAATGCACAGCCGAGGAAGCTGCCAGATTGAAAGGACAGGCAGAGCATGCTTTGCTTGTTCGTTCCCGAATGTTCCAAAAAAGAAAAAAAATGACTACTCACTACGCTCATACTATGACTGCTACGCTATTGAACATTGAAAAGGAGTTGTCATTCCAATTGTTATTCAGTCTCTTTATTGGTTAATTATCACTTTGGTATTTCTAGGTGGGGTTGGTCTTCAACTGTTATTGTTGTTATTAATCATTGTGTTAAGCCCTGTGTTATTTTTTTCTGTCAGCATTTTTTTGTCACAATGCTCAGTGGCAACACTGGCCTCTGTCTCTTCAGCCAAAGAGCACGTCGCTTAGCTTCAAGCTCCTGTTTGATTCAGAAAATCTCGTCAGTCGCTTTTCTATTCTGGGATATGGTGACCACTGTGTTCAATTTCTCCTCATCTCGTTTTTTCTCCAAGGCATCACGGTAACGCTGCCTGGCCATTCTGACACTAGATAGGAGATTTTTGGAGAGTAAGATGTTCTTGCGGCCACCAGCTACTGTTATAGCATCCTGGACTTGGCGCAGGACACCAAAGAATCCTGCAGGAGGTTAGGCACCAGCAAGTCCTTGTTCACAGAAAATCCACTTTCAATAATGGCATTGCCATGCTTATTGGCTTCCAGAGCGCATCCCTGGCTGCTAGCTGCAAGCCGTGAAGCACACTTGCAGTGGCTTCTGCACCAGCAAGCAGGTTCCAGTAGAGCGTGTCTACTTGCTCACTCATGGCATTAATGCGGCCATTGTTCTCTGAACAGTCCATAACAGTCCATAGGTCCATAAGTAGCATCCGAAAGCACTGTTGGCTGACTTCTGGAGAGCTGCAAATGAGTGTTGGCGAGAGAGAGCTAGCTCCGCAAACAATTGGATATCGAAGAGGCAACTTCTCTAGAAGTTTTTCAATCAACTTGCAGTAGAACTGCTTGCATTCCAAAAGGAATTTCAGTTTGTCCTGCTCTGAAATTGTCTTCTCAGCGAGAGCAACACCCAATTCTTTTTGTGTGGCGAATCTAATGTCAATTAACTTTGCTGGCAAAGCAGCCTTATCGAGTTCCAAATTCGCCAGATCCAACATGGAAGCCTTGGTGACAATCTGTTGTGTAAAATAATAAGACAATATATATACTATGGAACTACAGTTGAAGTCAGTTGGCTGCATTGAATTACCTACTTACCTCAGGCTTCAAAAAAAGTGACCAACAGTAAGAACGATGACGCTTAGCTTCTCATAGAGAAAGACAAACATTGGCTTCTTTGTCTGAAATTCGAGTAAGAATGGCTCAAGAAGCAGCAAAACACTGCGGAAGAATTGGAGCTTAGTTGAAAGAAGCGGATCCTTGCACGCATCGCAAATCTCGCCCATCAGTTGACTTCCTTCGCCTTTGACCTTAAATTTAAAGCGTTTTGACAGCTCCAATTCTGTTTAAACATACATATGTTTTGGCTACTGTAGATAATTAAGATATTACAATAAATGTTTTTCTCACTGCTGCTTTCCGGAGCCACATCTTAAGGTTAGACAGAATGGCAATTGCTCGTGAAGCCATAGGAGAATTCTCTAGCCAGCAGACAAGGCAAAGCTTCAGTGGAAATTGGGTGTCGTTAGCTTTCGTGAGAGAAATGTACTCAGTTCGACGTGTTGGACAGTCCTTAAGAAGCGGGTATAAGCTTTGCAAAAATCTGTTGAGCTCCCATGAAGTTGAAGCATGGCCACACTGAAAAGCTTGGCTGAGGGTATGCAAGCCGCATGTCCCAGCTTTGACAGGAACCAGGCTTTCAGGAATAGCAGAAATTTTGCCTTTCAGCAGTCGTAGAGTCTTTAAATTTACATTTGGACTGTCCATTGATACTTGTAGTATGGATGAAAGTGGCAGGTTTTTTAAGATGGACTCAAGTGCTTCAAGCAGGTTTTCCACCTTGGTTGAGCCTAAAAAAGCAGATCCAAGATACTGGGATTGAACCTGATGGCGTTTGTTATCCCAGAATCGAACATGAATGTCCATTTGACTCTTGTGTAATCTTGTTTAGAGCCTCATCATAGCAAACTACGATGTCGGTATAGGCAGCCAGGTTCTAGCGCAGCTCTTGCTTGAAGAATGGAGTGAGTCCAAATTTCAGCATGTAGCCAATCTGTTGGAATGGATGTAGAGTAGGGTTTTTAACTTTAATTTTGCATTAATTTTTAACTAGGTTAAAAATGATTACACAAAATACATAACAATTACATACCTTGTCTCGGCACAATGAAAAGTGCTTAGCAATTTCACTATCAGGAAACATATCTTGAAATGTTTCTGGCAGCCCATTAGCCAAACGCATGGTGTAGTTTTTTTTCAGCACAAAACAATGCCCACGTGACTTCAGCCTTTAGGACAGCCTCCCTAGTGAAGTAGTTCAACTTAAGGACAGTAGATTGCTGTGGTTGCTGAAGTGCTACTAATTGTTCTTGAACCGTAACTGTTGCTGTAGATGGTTCCACAGTGTCGCTGATACCATCCTTGGGCTTCTGTGACTGCTGCTGAGATGATGACAGCATTGTACAAACACTGTACTAGGAACTCACAGCAGTGGCATTCTTTACATGTGTTGACTGGCGCATGTGGCTATCAATTGCAGCTTTGCCCATGTTGCTCAGCTTGAATTTTTTGTTGCAGACAGCACAAAAAGCAGCAGCTGAATCCCCTGGTGCCTTCTTTAAAAAGGTTACATATTGTAGAAAACAGATGGCATTCAGCCAAGCATCCAAGAACCTTGACATGATCGGGACTGTGATAGCGCAGTGCTCAGTGCTAGAAGAAAAATTCAGGAAAGCTAGTAGATCGTAGAATACCAGGTTCAAGTAAACCTCATACAATTCTCTACACTATATAAAACAAACTGTCTTCATTACATAATATGAACTGCTTCTACTAAATTCATCTATCTGAAGAAATGTCAAGACATTACAATTATAGAGTCTTGTAGATTGATTAAATCTAGATTATTTATTTCTTGTATTATACTAACTGAAGAACAAAATTAAAAGTATAAAATAAAAGACTTTTGCTATAAATATACAACTTAATAAGAATATAACTATACAGGAGAGGTTGTATTTGTAACATACTATGACATGGTAGCAGCATTTTTAACACCAAAGTTTCTATCACATCATATAGCATAATGGCATGCATTACTAAATTATAGTCTATTTCCAGTTTCACATTACACAGATCATAGGAAGAATGATAAATTCCAGGTTTCCCCTCCCACATTGGTGTATTTCCAGGTTTTTTCTTCTGTTTTGGGGCGTTTCCAGGTTTTTCCAGGTTTCTTTGCATTTCCAGGTTTTTCCAGGTTGCGGAGACCCTGTATATGTTGTTAAGTGAGGTGGGTTGTCTAGGGGACTATATTATTAAGGCTAAATGTTTTGTTATCTAATTAGTTTTATATCTATTTTTAGGTGGGCATTTTTGTGACTTACATTGGCTGGGCCCCTTGCCAGTTATATTGTTTTGTCTTTAGTTTTATTTATTATTTCTGTGGTTGAATAGATAATTATTTCTTATAATTAGATACCCTAATAGGTTTTTAAGTTGCTCACTTCAGATAGTTCTTTTAGTTGGTCATTTCTATATGATTAGTTGATTCCCAAATGCTACATGTATATGTCATGCCTTAGTGCTTATCAATATTACCAGACTATCAGAACATACTATTTACCACTGATGTAAAAAGTTACATACAAGCCACATTATTTAAGCTGCAGAATCACAGTGCCTGAGTAGGATGCCAAATTGAGAGCTTGAATACTAGCTTTCATCAGTCAAAAAAATCTAAATCAAATGGAATAACAAAATCTTTGCCCTGCCTTTTATATTGCTAGGCATAGAAGTTTTGAAAACTCAAGAATTCCAATAAATCTGAAATTATTGATGCTTATTATCAAATATAAATTGCAAAAAAATATTTATATCTAATCCAATTAGGTTACAGTAAAATTTCACATTTTAAGCCAACTCAGGTATGCGTTTCTAACTGACTTGCATTGCTCACTCAATCCCCCACACTCGCACGTTGTGCAGCTCTGGGCGCCGCCTATGGCACAGCCAAGTCTGGCACTGGCATCGCTAACATGGCGGTGCTCCGACCCGAGCTCATCATGAAGTCCGTGGTGCCAGTTGTCATGGCCGGTATCATCGCCATCTATGGCTTAGTAGTTGCTGTGCTCATCTCACAGAACATGACGCCTGATTACACCGTTGAGAAGTCGCTCCGTCACCTCGGCGCCGGCCTGGCCGTCGGCCTCAGTGGTTTGGCCTCCGGCTACGCCATCGGCATTGTTGGCGATGCCGGGGTTCGCGGCACCGCCCAGCAGCCGCGCCTGTTCGTCGGCATGATCCTCATCCTGATCTTTGCCGAGGTGCTGGGCCTGTACGGCTTCATTGTGGCTCTCATTCTGTCCGTTTAAACATTCTATCCAGAGTTTGATTGAGTAGAACGGATAAGAGAGAGTCGACGAAAGAGAGAATGAGCACATTTAAATTGGCTTTTTGAGTTTTTGTTGGTGGGATTTTAGTTTCAGCTTGATGAAGTGTTTTAATTACTGCTCGGAAATTTTGCTTGCAATATGCACGTAGTCTACTTAGTCTATTTTTGGGTATACAAGTGCGCATGGAGTTGGAAATCAGCTAGATGTACATTGGCTAGCGCCGCTAGGAATGTACATGGCTGAGGAAGGCAATAAAACGAGGTAGAGGGGCGGGGTGGTTAGATAGCGATCGATAAATGAGCCAATTAGAATTCTAGCCATGGGAAAGAGAAGATCCAGTATTGCACACAGCCTAAGCTTAGGGCTGAGGAAGGCAATAAAATGGGGTAGAGGGGCGGGGGTAATGTTTAGATAGCGATCGATAAATGAGCCAATTAGAATTCTAGCCATGGGAAAAAGAAGATAGCATTGCACACAGCCTAAGCTTAAACTTATCATCATCTAGTTACTGTGCGCAAGAGGGTGAATCGGTCTCGCGTTTTGTGTCAGTTTTTGCTTTGTGTTTCGTCTCCGTAATCGCATAATGCGCCCGCTGGCGCCCCCACAATTCATATATTTTATTATATTATTTATCATTACACTGTGTTGTCCGAGTAATATAATTTTATAATTAAAATACCCATTACTATCCGATTCTATAATGTTATCCTGATTATTTATTTATTTCATGGCTTGATCTAATTTTTTGTTTGTAGTTCGCAGTGTCGCGCATTATAACAAAATATAATTATCATTTATTATTGTTGTTTATTAAAACATGCAATTCTTATTCTGAGCTAATAGCGTCAATATGCCCTATTGATGTTTTATGTTATGTTGTCATTTTTCCTGGAATCCTATTATCGAGGTGACAAAGTTTGTTCCTATTAAAATAATGCATAGCCAGTTTATCATTATCAATCAATCCACCATTCTCTATCTAAGAATTTACTGAAATTGTTTTGGATTTCTTAAAAAATGCCTATTATTGATTTTATTATTGATAAAGAAGTCCAACCAATGAACTAGAAAATAAAAGTACAGAGTATAAAGATATGATGTAGCTTCATAATTGTAATTTTACTACCTTAATCGTTGTACTGTGGCTAACAATTATATATTAGTAATGTGCATTATTCAGTAGCCGTTTTCCTTGTGTTCAATTTAACTGGTAGCTACGCGCTGAGCACACATTCTCTATCTGCTGTTCCGGGTTGCCTAGGTTAGTGCTATCTATCTATTTAGCGGCAAGCAGTTCACTGAATTCACTGCTTCATAGTAATCAAAATTAGCGCGTTTAAACTAATTTTTGTTTATTCTAAACCCAAGACAAAAATAAACGCGGATTCAAACTCTCATGATAACAAAATTATTAAAAATTCCTTGCACAATTTCGTTCGTCCCAACCGTACATATTTAATTGTGTGTTATTTTGTTAATTTCATTTAGAAATATTCTGCACGGAAGCTTTTTTTCTGGATTTTATTGGCTTTCATTGGCTCAAGAGTTTGTGCGCCAGTGCCTATGCTGCATGCCGCTGGCAGCTGGAGGATGAAAAATGAAGAGAGCGTAAGAGGGAGAAGCTGGAGAAGAGTCACATCAGATCTCTATAGTGAAAATAGAGTCAGCAAGAAATGCACCAACTTGGAGAAGTCAGTTCAGTGGACACCTGAGCAGATAAGGGGGAAGCTGAAGCAGAGCAACTGTTTTGTGGAGACGCCAAAGCCAAGGACGCTAGAGATCGCGAGCTAGAAAAGTTGAGACAACACCAGGAGAATCTGAAGAAGACCCAGTTGGAAGCCAAGAAAGTCGCGATAATCGTGCTCTATACAGTAATCGCACGCTAGCACACTGTCAGTGCCATTGACTGCAAGCGTTTAAGACTCAAATATTGTTTAGTTTTGAGCCGGCAAAAAACTTTCCCATACAATTACTCATTTTCAAAACTTTTGAAAATTAAAGAATTTGCATCGATAATTACAAGTCTTTTTTAAAATAAGTGCGGCCCGAAAAAAACGGCTACTCCTCGCTCCCACCACTGGTCTTAATTGTCCTTTTCGGCATTAGAAATTGCACAAAATCGGTGGCGTAAGCTGCCTGTACAGTTCTTAAAGCATATACATTAGTACTGTATTGATCTCAAATCGTCAATCAATAGTATCAGTGCGTTAATATTTCATTCCCGAAAGTGGAAGCGTCTATAAGCCTATGGGGTATTATAGGGGGCCGCGACCATCTGTTGGCTAGGGAATTAAAGTAAGTTGCTCTAACAACTGCTGCCTGAACGTAAGCTTCAACCTGAAGTCGCGATTGCTTGCCCCGGCGCACAAGATCCGGGACAGCTGCGTACAGGCAGACTACGCTCGTTCGTTTGACACCAAATACATGTAGATAATAATATCGGCTTCAATTACACTGTAATAGGCTTACTTTGCAAATCTCCTCTGCCATCGACTGTCTATTCTCATCACTTCAAATTGAAACACTTGAATTGCCAAGCTGGATTGGAACACTAGAGCTTTCAGTTTAGCGAAGTTGTCATTGTGTAACACCGGTTCATTACTGAGCTGTCATTGTGTAACACCGGTTCATTACTGAGCTGTCATTGTGTAACACCGGTTCATTACTGAGCTGTCATTGTGTAACACGTCATTACTGAGCTGTCATTGTGTAACACCAGTTCATTACTGAGCTGTCAGTGTGTAACACCGGTTCATTACTGAGCTGTCAGTGTGTAACACCGGTTCACTACTGAGCTGTCAGTGTGTAACACCGGTTCATTACTGAGCTGTCAGTGTGTAACACCGGTTCATTACTGAGCTGTCAGTGTGTAACACCGGTTCATTACTGAGCTGTCAGTGTATAACACCGGTTCATGACTGAGCTGTCAGTGTGTAACACCGGTTTACTACTGAGCAGTCAGTGTATAACACCGGTTCATTACTGAGCTGTCAGTATATAACACCGGTTTACTACTGAGCAGTCAGTGTATAACACCGGTTCATTACTGAGCTGTCAGTGTGTAACACCGGTTCAATAATTTTTCACTGGACGATCATTTTGTCCAATCTCATCCTTCTCCTTATAGTGAAAAATCACGTAAAAGAAACTGTCTGAGAGAGACAAGTATTTGACATTTTTACCGAAAACTGTGAACCAGAAGTAACAGCTATTGTTTGCTATCCAGAAGTCCTAAAAACGGTCATATAAGATTTTATAATGTAATATAGACTCTAATGACAAAGCAAACAAGATATACATAGCTATCTACAGCAATCGTCTGATGGATAAACCAAAGGCCGTTCGTATAGAGTAGGCAATACATAACAGGCAGACAACCTACTCTAGTTTCTTGATGCACCGCACAACTAATTAACTACACTGCACAGTTCACATATCCAAATTTCCGATAGCTCATATACGCTACTGACAGTAGAGCAGTTTGCATGTGGCGATGCAGAGAGAAAAATTGTGGAACACGAAAACTGAGAGAATCGGTGCAAACGATAAATGAAACTTATTGGATATTAAAAGACACAGACGGAGATACAATGCAATTTCAATCCCAAGCTTAAAAACCAACTATTATCCGTAAAAATAAGAGAAAAATAACACAATCACAAGATCAGGCGACACGTGTTAAACCAGCAGTCAGACGCCAGTGTAGAGAGACAAGAAGTACACATAGAGCAGGAAAATTGGATACAGGAGCAGCGGCTTCTTGACTTGCAGCTCTTCTACGCACAGAAGCGAGCCGGCTGTGTAGGAGGCCCACACCACCGCCAGGATCTGCGAATTCGTTTGTTTATTAAGTTTTGCAATTAGTATAGGTTTGCACTACTGATAGTAGTCTCTTTGATTATTAACATGCTTGGGCGCAACCTTGGGATTCACCCGGCCGTTTCTATTGGCAACGTTTGCCAGCGACGTTTGCCAGCTACTAACTACTAACTGCTCACTAGAACGCTCTTCGTCTTCTTGATATTTTTGGTAGGTTTAGTAACAGGTGTCAAAGCAACCGATGTTCAAATGCAGGTACATGTAAGCCTAGAGAGGGCATAATTCTTAACAAATGCCCGGCTGGCGGCTGGCAAACGTCGTAGACTCGGCAACACACACGTGTAAGTCGCTATTGGACAGAGTGCGAGCGTAGTAGTCACGTGACCACTATCAGCCAATAGCGACTTACATGTGTGTGTTGCCTATGCAAATGGCCGGGTGATTCCCAAGGTTGCGCATGTATGACTATTAATATACAGGGCAGATCTAATCTGCCAAATAACCAAGCAAGAAAAACAAAAATTTTCGGAATTTTAATCTCTTCATTAATTCTACCTTCTTCATCAACCCACAGCCTCAGAAACTCGTCTCCATAAACGCTCAGCCTCAGCAACTCCTCTCTCAACCCATAGCCTCAGCATCTCTTCTTCATCAATCTATAGCCGCAGCATCTCCCTCTCAATCAACCCATTGACTTGCATCACCCTCTTACTCACCCCTTAGCCTCAGTATATTCTCTCCATCAACCCATAGCCCCAGCATCCCCTCTCCATCAAACCATAGCCTCAGCATCTTCCCTACATCAACCCATAGACCCAGCATCTCCTTTCCATCAACCTATAGCCCCATCATCTCCTCTCCATCAACCCATAGCCCCAGCATCCCCTCTCCATGAAACCATAGCCTCAGCATCTTCCCTACATCAACCCATAGCCCCAGCATCTCCTCTCCATCAACCCATAGCCCCAGCATCCCCTCTCCATGAAACCATAGCCTCAGCATCTTCCCTACATCAACCCATAGCCCCAGCATCTTCTCTCAATCAACATATAGCCCCAGCATCCCCTCTCCATCAACTCATAGCCTCATTATCCTTCAGAATCAGTCACTCCTCCATCAGTTTACAGCCTCAGCCCAGCACAGTTAACACTCGCTCACCTTGCAGGCGAAGCCAACCAGCCCGTGCACTTTAGCAGCGAGCGGCAGCAGCAGGCCAACAAGCAGCAGCGGCAGCACCGAATAGCCGATGACGCCCAGACTCTGGGAATAGCTGACCTCGCCTCCGAGCGATCTGGCCAGCACGTAGACAAACCAGGAGCCGGCCAGCCAGATGGTGAGTATCCAGGACACGACCCGGAACTGGCCAACCATGGCAACCAGAGCAAACAGCAGCACAACAAACAGCGGACCCCAGAAGTCCGGCCTGTCGCGAACAACCTGCCTATCGTAGCCGAAGTAAGGCAGTGGCAGCAGTACGCAGCGCAGCTTATAATAGATATCAGTGGGATCAATGTCCAGCTCTTCTAGCAGCGGTTTCTGCTGCTCATCGTCTTCTTCAACTTCCATTAGCCAGCCGAATCCGCGCCGGCGAAGGTAGGCCGAGGCGCGGCCGCCGCCGCCGCCACCGTAGCCGGCAGATGCCGCATCGCCGCCAAGGTCGCCCATGTCGTAGGCGGCTTTCATCTGGCCAGACATGTCGCCTGCTGTTTTAAGTGTGATAGGGGGGATGTCGAGTTTGTTAAGTAGATTTGCTTTTACGCTACTTGTAGTAGTTAAGGCTCAGGGTATGCTAGTAGTTTGGATAAGAATGGGTTTGCAGCTTTCTGGGGAAAGGTCCAAAACTTTGACTTTGACCAAAAATACTTGCATCAGACCTGACCATAGTCCTAGTGACTATGAGGCAAAGAAAATCAGACATATTTATTAGTTTTACTGTATTGCATACAGTTTAATTTCGCTTTCAGATTTTTTGCAGTTACTTGATTACTTTGCAGTTGCTCTTTTACACCTTTATCTTAATTATTCGTTTCTCAATATTTTCCTTTTCTATTAACTCTTCCAAATATGGATAACTGTCTAATCTATATTTTACTAAACTTTGTAATCATTACAATAGCTATTACCTTGCAATCCAACACAAACAATAAAATATATAATATTTATGCAAGAGTACAGCAAAGTCTGATATGCTTTACACATAAATGAAATGAAAAATCTAAAGAAAGCTGAAGTTAAGGCCAAAAAACTTAATGACAAGAGTGAAGTGAAGAGATTATACAAACTTTTAATATGCTTTTGAATAAAACATTTTGGATCATCTTTGTCCTTAAATCTATACACTAGGATTAGGGAACACTAGTAACCTAGTGGCAATAAAACCAAATCAACCAGCAAACTAATTACAATAAAATAAAGAAATAAACTAATAAGAAATACAAAATTAAGCATTAGCCTAGATTAGAAGCCAACTACTTTTCATATATAGGTATAATCATCATTTTATCAAGATTGAAATAGACAAAAAAACTAATTATACTGGATCAGGCAGTCTTTATCCCACTTTCATTATTGCTCTCCCTGTCTCTCAGCCCTATAGCCTATATTAAAATGGCTACATACTTAAACAGTCTACAAGGTCACTAGGTCAGGTGCTGAAATAAGCAAGTAATGATAACTTTAATATTTTGATTTTGAATCTTGAATTAGTTAAAAAGTTATAGACACACAGTTACTACAAACTAAAGGAAACTTAGGAAAGTATTAAAGCAGACTTTTGGAATAGGCCGGACGCGCGGATGTTTCCAGACGCGTGGAGCCCCCTGCAGCTAAGTCAAGTAAGTCAAGTTTGGAATAGGCCTGGGGAATTCAAAAAAGAAGGCCTATCTAAGCAAAAATCAGCACTAAAGACCCAATGAAGGAATAAGATACAAAAGTGGATATCCCTCTTAGGCCATAGTTTGAATAGCCAAATGTTACCCAAAAAGATTTGTTGTGCTAGAATGCATTAGTGCACTGACTGTAGCAATGTTGAGTCTAAAATCTCATAGCATCTAGCCACAAACACTAACATAAATTTAAAGAAATATGTATTTTTAATAAATCTATTATCCTGTCTGATATTTAAATTTACAATATATTTGCAATATAATTTTTAAACTATGTATTTACAACTTTATGCTACATTAATTTTCTTTTTAATTTTTTTAAATAGTTTAATTTTCATAACTTAAATGTGATTTCTGTGCTTAGTACAAACAATAATCAAGGTGGTGGAGTCTAATATTTTAGTGGGGCACTAGACATGGGCACAGGTGTCTTTATAAGCTGCTAATTAGGGTTTAAAACCAAAAAAAAGCATTCAAAATTACTAATATTAGCTATTACTAAGCACTCAAATATCATATTCTTAAAACTGCAGGGGCACACAATGCATTGTGTCACATGGGCTCATTTTCTAGGGGGGGGGGCATATGCTTCCATTCATTGCTGCAAACTCCTGTTGCCCATGACAATAATGGCATGGTATAGCTCTTATAGGTACAGAATTAATGTATATACACGGGTATTTCCACCAAAATAAAACATAGAAGTGTCCACCTTAAAATAAAGAAAAAAATATAAAAGTACTGCAAATACTTTTCTCTTATTAAACCTTTTTTACCTTTACTTTTTGTTTACTCACTTTATTTGATATAACTATTTAAAATGTTCATACATTTTTTGACTTTCATTTTTGCGATAATCTATAGTAAGTGTTGCAAAGGCAGTAGCAGTATTATAGGCTTTGATAAACTTTTACAATTACAAATGCATATGTAATTTAGATTTTTCATGAATTTTGACAAAAACTGATTAATTTAAAAGACAAATAAGTATAAAAAGGTCTATGTGACTGTTAAGCATTTTTTGATATGAAAACTGTCTTAGATATATTATTGACTTTGATGTTTATTGTCAGGAAAATTTCTCAGCAATGCAATATGCTTGAAAAGCAACAAATGGCTTATTAGAAAGTTCAGGCTGAGTAGATTCATTTAATAAAAAATTGGTTCTCTACACATTGTATGTTGAATACTCTAGGGTTTCATAGAAATAGTCAATTGTGATATAGTTGTTTCAGTTACAAATTGATTAATTTCTCTGCAATGAAATATATTTGAAAAGCAACTAAACATCTATTACAAAGCTTGGAGTGTCTAGATTAATGTAAAAAAAAATATTGACTCTCTATATTCTATATGTTGGGTACTTTAGGGTTTTGCAGATACTTGTTATTATGCTAGCCTATCCTAGTTTGACTTGGCAATAAAAAATTAATTCATGTTTTAATTATATGATTTAGATATAGAAACAAACATTCATAAAAAACCACAATGTGGTTTTTTGTTTAAAATAAACTTTAACTTTAAAATCAATTTCAACTTTGAGAAATAGAGAAATGTAGTCAGAAAACAATGCAAAACATACTTGCTCAAGAAAGTGTATTTAGAAGCCATAATAATGAACTGCATGCAAATAAAAGCAAGCAGTTTAAATAACTAGTTATTATAACAAAATTTAAGCTTTTCTGAATGAAATGCAGTTAAAAACATACTTTATCATGTCCTCAAAGTTAAAGATATGTCTTAAACTTATGAAGTTAAAATCTGAGGCCTGAGGGCAGACATCTATAAGATTGCTGGGTTACACAACTTTAAAGCACTTAAGACTCTTAGAGTTTGTTGTCGTATATTTTTTAAATCAGAGTGATACTTTTATTGTGTAAAAACCTCTATGGTTTTTTCTAAAGCATTATTTTAGTACTAATTACCATCTACCTTAACATAGCTTAAGAAATTTTTATTTAAAAAAATTGTTAAGCTTAATTTTCCCATCGTCCCTTTTTGTGGAAATGCCCACACTATATATAGACATAGTTCATGCTTTATACCAAAATTCATAATATAATCCTGACTGTGTCTGTAGCCCCTCAAAAAAGTTCAAATCTGATGCATTTGCATTTATAAAAACATTTTGAATACTCAATAAATTTTTTCACAGTTATCCTGCTTTAAACTGTCTATATATGCAATAAATTACATTAAAAAGCACCCTCCTGTACAGATAAAAACCAAAATCTAAATTTACATAAGCACGTAAGATAAACAGCAGTCAGCAGTGAATCGAGTAAATAATTAAGAACTCACGGTTTGCTAAAGGAGTATTTTCCAAAAAGTCGAAGGATTTTTCAGCAGACATTGTGTATTTATTATTTATTAGATACAAAGTATGGTTATAATAAAACAATGTGTTAGCTAGCAGCTACACACAGCTGTCCTGTCTTGCTTCTGTGAGTCCTGCACGTAAATATATAAATAAATGCAAACTCTTTGCAAATTATGAGCATAAGCATTATATTGAATAAGCTGTTTGATATAAAATACACATTATTTTTTTTGCCCCGTAAAGAGTAATTAGCTGTATTTGTTAAGTCTGGTCAAAAGATTTGAACCAAGAAAAAAATGCCATGCAACTAAAAAATAATACAACCTTCTTTGTTAAAAATATAAGAGTGAACACCGTCACAGGACTTCGTTGTTTAACATTATTGTTTCAAGGGGCCTTTACAAATTGCTTGTTAGCTGGTTCTAGAACCAGATCCAATTTTATAAATTATAACTTTCTGTCTCCTTAACTATAGAGGGATATACGTGCTATAAAGTTGTAACTATTCAGAATGGGTATAGCTAAGAAGAAAATGAAAAAAATTGCAAAAGTGAGGCTGTTAAGGCATTCAAACATTTAACGAAGTTAAATAGTATTACTGCTTTTTTTCTAGGAAGATCCGAACTGGTTCTGGAATTAGTAATGTGAAAAGCTTGAAGGACTACTTAACTAGAAGTACGGGAAACTACGTATCTTACAAAATGTTAAGGAGGCTGGGTTTTCGCCGAAAAATACACGCTATGGCAGATATTACGTTTTTTATTTTCAGAACAAAAAGTGTTATTGCTTTTGATAAGAGGCAGACCCAACGTTCATCTTTTGATATGTTGTGCCTTTCTTATAATTCTATTGATATTCATAAAAGCCTTTCGTTCAGAAAATTAGGATTGCATATTAATTTTTATTCTAGCTACGTACAATTGTACATGTCCCGTGCCTAAAAACCATTAAAATGCACGGCACGGAAAGATTTAAGGTTGTACTGTAGAATTGCATGCTAAAGAAATAAAAATACAAAAGTGCTTCTTTTCATTTTTTTGCCATGTGATAGCGTGCAGCATGAAAAGAAAAGCTCACTATTATTGTTTATATCTGCCAGCACGAATTTGTGGTGACAAAATTTGATTGCAGTAAAATAATATATGCAAAAGCACAATTGCGGGAAAATTGTGCAAAAATTATGAAAATCAAACTATACAATACAACTTTTTGTGCACCAATAAAAATAGTTAAATAGGTAGAGAAATGTATAAAATTGGACTATACAATATGGCGAAATGTGTGCAGTAATTCATTACGGTAGTATATAAATAATTCCCTGCTCTCGCAATCAAGAAGCCAGCAAGTACTATTGGTCATTCAAGTTTTGACCACATTTAAAGAACAAATTTTGAATCAATGAGTCCGGAATCTTGTAGGCTTTTTGTCCATAATCAAGGCGTCTTGACCAGTTAAAAAAATTGGACAAGACAAAACAGTTAAACTGCACAGAAGCTCAATGTAAAAATGAGAATAATTCTGATGATTAAAATTGCATTTTTAGAGTGTGTTGTAACCCATAGTTATAAAAATGGCTTTGTTAACAAAGTTTTAACATTGCGCTAAGCGCTCTATTCAAGATAATAAAGTATTATCTGCATCAAAGGAAATATGCATATCCATATAACATATTGGATATCCATACATAACCTAGATAAAGTCACTCACATTATCATCACATAGAGGCTACTGGCTAATATTTATAGCAAGCCGATGAATTCATCCATGTATTCGAATATATTTGCGTTTTAAATTTGGTCATCAAAACACCGTCTATGGCACAGACGCACGCTTGAATTTAAGACACAGAGCAGTTAAAACTAAGTCATGCCCGCCGTGCAAATGGAGCTGGAAAGGCCACAAGACGGAAATCAATCTACAGGATTGGCGCTCCCTTGGTGCGGCAGAGAATCGCGGAGTCAGGGGGGCGTGGGTGTCGCCAAGAGTGCAGCAGCTGGTTTGCTCACACACTGCGCTTCATGCCCTACTGCTTGGCCCGTAAAAACATCTTATTGAGCCCACTGTGGTCTGACAGTTTAGTAACAGTTGAAGTTACAAAAATCCAATTCACTTTATCACTCTTTTTCTAATGGTTCCGAATTCCACTGCTCGATGTCTGAAATTCAACACTCTCCTCACACACGGTTTCGGCCATAGACAATCTGGTTGGCCGTGTCTTAGATAGAATGCTCGTCTGGTTCAATAAAATAAAGAATAATATATTAGGCCGAAAGCGAGGTTTATATAAGTAGTGCATAGCGAACACTGAGATAGAAAGCTTGTCTGACGCAGTTCAGGCCATAGACAGTTGGCGAATTAGGTCATAGCTTACGTATGTGCGCTACGTACTGTACTAACTTGAAAGTGGCGCAGTAGACATGGCGCTTTTTACAATAAGATCAAATTAAATATTGCTTGTTACAGTGGATTAAGAATCAAGTTTAAACCAAATACAACTGGTATAGTAAAAAAACATTTAATATGATCAACATGGTTTTACGAGCCACGTACACCAAGAAAAGGATCCAACACCAAAGCAGGTGCTTGTATCGCACCTATACAGAATGCTGTAAGTTCTCGTGTGATGCTGTAGGTGATTGCAGCGGCGTTCTCGGGCTGTAGCCGGCCGTGTAGATCGGCGAGCAGTGATCAACTGAATTGTTTTTTTGAATTGCAATTAAAAATTTTGCAATACGAAAGTCTAAAACAGTTTAGCTCTCACTAATAAAAGTTGTACACTTTACTAAATGTATGACCATCTTACTATAAGTAGTGCAGGCTACAATAAGTAACGCACCTTACTATGATTAAAAACATGCTACTATAAGTAGTAACCCTACTATTATTAAAAACATTCTACTATGAGTAGTACACCCTACTGTACGTAGTGCACCCTACTATAAGTAGAAACACCCTACTATAAATAGAAAGACCCTACTGTAAGTAGGGCACCCTATTATAAGTAGTAACATTCTACTATGAATAGTACATCCTACTATAAGTAAGTAGAAACAACCTACTGTAGGTAGGGCACCCTATTATAAGTAGTAACATTCTACTATGAATAGTACATCCTACTATAAGTAAGTAGAAACAACCTACTGTAGGTAGGGCACCCTATTATAAGTAGTAACATTCTACTATGAATAGTACATCCTACTATAAGTAAGTAGAAACAACCTACTGTAGGTAGGGCACCCTACTATAAGTAGTAACATTCTACTATAAATAGTACATCCTACTATAAGTAAGTAGAAACAACCTACTGTAGGTAGGGCACCCTATTATAAGTAGTAACATTCTACTATGAATAGTACATCCTACTATAAGTAAGTAGAAACAACCTACTATAAATAGAAACACCCCACCAATAACTAGTGTACCCTACTATAAGTAGCAAGTTCACTGACCGTGGCCGTTTTGTGTGGCCGAACCCGCACTGGGCGTGAGCCGAGTATCGTCAGTGACCGGATTGCTAGAGGCGGCCTGCCGCTGCGAGTTTTTGAGTAGTGGCATCTGGATAAGAAAATTGAAGAATGTGATAAATAAATAATCCTTATATACTATTTGTAACACGTTACTATAAGTAATAAACAGCCTCAAATATAAGTTTGATATTCCCTGTCTTGATATTTGTTCACTGTTTGTTGTTTCCATAAGCATAAAGCAACAGGTAAAAAAAGATAAAAAACACAATGCCCACCTCTGGGAGGGGATATTTCTCATCCAAGGCTGGCGGAATTGGAGCGCGGTTACGACAGCATAGATAGCAACCGAAAGAGAGACTAGCAATCAGGACAACAGCCAGACCGATGCAAATGAGCCAAATTGTCATCGACCACTCCATTGAACTGTTTGATCGCCATCTCTTCTGCGAACGAAAAATCAAATGCCGCCCAGACCGAGCCTCGACAATGCCAGCGCGGCCGGAAGTTCCATAATTGAAACTGTCAGACAACGGCGGCAGGCGGCAGTGAATTCGTCTGGGCAAGGCGCGGTCTCTGCTGCACCGGATGCTGGAGTTGGAGCCACCACCCACCGGCCGAATCCAATAGGACTCAATATGCAAGTGACCGCGGCAGCTGGTCTCCGCCAGTGTCAACAGCGAATTCTTCTCTTCAATAACGGAAATTTCCGGCTGCATAGTGGAGCCGCCGTCCACCAGGTGGCACAGGCAAGCGGGCCGGCCGGCCCCGTAGCGAGCCAACCGGACAGTCAGATTGGTCCCAACAGTGTCCACTGGCAGCCCGTCCGAGCTCGCTAACAATGTCCCATTCAGCAGCCAGACTCGCTGGCACTCTGCCAGACTGTCGCCGGACAATGCCGACTTCTCGCAGGCGACGATCTCGGGCCGGTCGGCGCTGCTGCCAGACCAGACGAAGACTCGCCGACTGCCAAGGCGATCCGTGATGTCCAGCAGTTCGTCAGCTGGCGCAGGCGAACTGCTTGACTGCGGTTGCAGAGCGCAGTCCTGCAGCCAGGCGATTTCAACGGCGCCAACGGCTGGCGGCCCAACACCGACGCTGGTGGCCGCGGCGACTCGCAGCTTCTCAAAACCAGCAACCAGCTGATGCCGCTCCGGTTGCCAGGCAACAAACTCAACCTGCTTGCCGACAGTAACGCTGCTGTTTCTCCCCCAGCCGGTGTCGCTAACCACAAACTGGCGAATGCGACCGTTGCGACAATGCAACGGTGGCAAAGCGGCGCCGATAGAATTCTCGCTTGGCGCCGTCAGCACCAGAGCCGGAGGCGCGCACGGCGCCGATTCGGGAGACACGAATGATTCCACAATGGGATCGGAGTCGTAGCCTGCATAGTAGCGAGGCTGGCAAACTGCTCGAATATTGAACTGCTCACCGTGGCGCAGCAAGCTGTAGGTGTTGTTGAATGCCAAGCTGGTATGGTTGCTAATCTGGGTGGCAACGAGTTGCTGGGCGGATGTCAAAATATCCACCCTGTAGGTGTAGTTCTGATCCGATGTTGTAACGGTCGGACTCTCCCAGCTCACCACAAGGCGGCTGTTGGACTGAAAGTTGGCGCGAAGGCCGCCAACTGGTAGCGGCTTCTCTGCGCGTGGGGAATTACAGGATTAGGGAAGTTGAAAACAACTCAGTATGTGTGGATGGGACTTCTAACAATATCCCAAAATAACTATGGGATCGGATCTCTAACAATATCCCAAAACTACAATGGATATGGAATTTCTCCTAAAATATCCCAAAACTACAATGGAGATGGGACTTCTCCTAAAATATCCCAAAGCTACAGTGCAACGGGATTTCTCCTAAAATATCCCAAAGCTACAATGCAACGGGATTTCTCCTAAAATATCCCAAAGCTACAATGCAACGGGATTTCTCCTAAAATATCCCAAAGCTACAATGGAACGGGATTTCTCCTAAAATATCCCAAAGCTACAATGGAACGGGATTTCTCCTAAAATATCCCAAAGCTACAATGCAACGGGATTTCTCCTAAAATATCCCAAAGCTACAATGGAACGGGATTTCTCCTAAAATATCCCAAAGCTACAATGCAACGGGATTTCACCTAAAATATCCCAAAGCTACAATGCAACGGGATTTCTCCTAAAATATCCCAAAACTACAATGGATATGGAATTTCTCCTAAAATATCCCAAAACTACAATGCAACGGGATTTCTCCTAAAATATCCCAAAGCTACAATGCAACGGGATTTCTCCTAAAATATCCCAAAGCTACAATGGAACGGGATTTCTCCTAAAATATCCCAAAGCTACAATGCAACGGGATTTCACCTAAAATATCCCAAAGCTACAATGCAACGGGATTTCTCCTAAAATATCCCAAAGCTACAATGGAACGGGATTTCTCCTAAAATATCCCAAAGCTACAATGGAACGGGATTTCTCCTAAAATATCCCAAAGCTACAATGCAACGGGATTTCACCTAAAATATCCCAAAGCTACAATGGAACGGGATTTCTCCTAAAATATCCCAAAGCTACAATGGAACGGGATTTCTCCTAAAATATCCCAAAGCTACAATGGAACGGGATTTCACCTAAAATATCCCAAAACTACAATGGAACGGGATTTCTCCTAAAATATCCCAAAACTACAATGCAACGGGATTTCACCTAAAATATCCCAAAACTACAATGCAACGGGATTTCACCTAAAATATCCCAAAACTACAATGGAACGGGATTTCACCTAAAATATCCCAAAGCTACAATGGAACGGGATTTCACCTAAAATATCCCAAAGCTACAATGGAACGGGATTTCACCTAAAATATCCCAAAGCTACAATTAAGTCAGTGGCTTTATTTCAATAATAATCCCATAACTACTCTACAAAGAGGTGTGATTTTTAGAAAGTGTCTATTGGCATAAATTAAAAAGATATGCTTCAAAATAGCTATGAGCGCTATTTCACATATTAATTTACAGAAAACGATAATAAAATAAGTTTTTCCAGCAAAAAACCAACCTTTATCCCGCCGATCAAATTTCCAAGTGGCGTTGGTGCACCAGCCAATATTGTTGCACAGCTCAGCAAAAACTTCCATATCGTCCTCAAGACCCGTCTGGCACTTATTCCCCCAGTCGCAGTTGCCCAAGCTGTTGCAAGCGCAGCTGTCGTTACAGACTGGAGTAGAACTTTTATGGCCACTAATATCAATAGTGGCGGTTGTTGTTTTTGTACAATTCCGACCCTCGGGACCCGTGAACCTGCGGATAATGAGCATTAGCAGTGAAAAGAAATAGTTCAAAAGTTGAACTTTTTCATTTAAATTTTCGCTGCTTAAAAAGGTTTTTTGTCTACGTTAGTATTTTTTATGACAGACATTACTGCTCATTCCCCCCCCCCCCGACTCCCCTGAGCAGGCGCGCGGATACGACCCTGACTTTATTTATCGCTAGGCATGTACACTTCACCGTGCCTTGGGGGTTGGCCCTCAAGGCCGTTAATTTCACAAGCAGAGCCAAGCCGATATTTCAATATAGCTCCAAATTAATGTGACTGACTGCACTTGGAATCGAGCCTGGGCCGCTGGCGCATCAGAGCGCCGCGCTGGAGCCCTGGGCTACGGCCCACCCATCTAAGGTAGTAAAACAAAGCCTGAGTTTTTATTGGCTTCTGCCAACCACAAATACTAGAACAACTAGATGGGCCACTCAGCACATTTGCGTGTATGCTACTTTCAGTTCAGTAGTAAGTTAAATGGAAGCATTTAATATATTCATAAAGCCATGGCTCATTTATTAGCTCTTAGTCTTACCCCCAGCTTAAACACTCCAACCGCGCCCGTCCACATTACCCCCCGCCCCGCCCCAATTTTTATTGCCTTTCTTGGAATTCCAGCCTAAAGCTGCCATGTACATTTCAGTGGACTGGCTAATGTACATTATTGCTGAACCAATTAGCAAGTTGTTTACGTCTGCAAGCTTTGGCTTCTAAACTTATCAAAGTTATTTCAGCTGCCTTTATTTTTATAAAATAGCTTATGTATTCTTCTTTGCTACTGAACTGAAAGCAGAAAGCTGTTTTATTAACTATATAAGCCTGAGTGGCGTCGCCCATCTAGTTTTTTTAGCATCTGTGCTCAAAACTGAAAAATAAGCCACAAATTGTCACTCAAAAATGGGCTCTTACTTTAAAATTGTGTAAAAATCTGTGTCTATGTCACAAACATACAGAAAAACTTAAGTAAAATGCATTCAGCATGTGGATCAAGTAATTATAGCGTCTATTCGTATTTGCTTATAGCAGAATCACGCGGTCAAAAACTACTGCTTAATGATACGCGATATATACTACTGCTTTTTGTCAGCAAAGTGGCGGATCAAGTGGAGCAGCAGCCACTGCCACAGAACTGCACTCGGCACCATAGACAATCAAGTGAATCAGTTCTGCGGTCAGAATACTTGCTATGGAATTGCCAGCTGTCCGCTTGACTGGCTTCATCGTCTATGGCCGAGTGCAGATCTTAATTATAAATTTATTAATTTGGTAATAAAATTCAAAAGTGCATCAATGTACTTTTGACACCCGGAATCGCAGGATATTTTATGGCTTGCACTGAAACAAGAAGACATTGTGCACTTAGTATTTGAGCAAGAATAAATAAATAATAACTCTAAATACAATATATACGAGCAAAAGGTGTGAGATCTCTGACACTATCTCTCTAACATTTCATATCCCCGACACTTCATATCTCCGACAGTTCATATCTCCGACACTTCATTTCTCCGACAGTTCATATCAATCTCCGACACTTCATATCTCCGACAGTTCATATCTCCGACACTTCATTTCTCCGACAGTTCATATCAATCTCCGACACTTCATATCTCCGACACTTCACATCTCCAACATTTCAAATCTCCGACACTTCACATCTCCGACAGTTCATATCTCCGACACTTCACATCTCCGACACTTCATATCTCCGACAGTTCATATCTCCAACACTTCATATCTCCAACACTTCATATCTCCGACACTTCATATCTCCGACACTTCATATCTCCGACAGTTCATATCTCCGACACTTCATATCTCCGACACTTCATATCTCCGACACTTCATATCTCCGACGCTTCATATCTCCGACACTTCATATCTCCAACACTTCATATCTCCGACAGTTCATATCTCCGACACTTCATATCTCCGACACTTCATATCTCCGACACTTCATATCTCCGACGCTTCATATCTCCGACACTTCATATCTCCGACGCTTCATATCTCCGACACTTCATATCTCCGACAGTTCATATCTCCAACACTTCATATCTCCGACACTTCATATCTCCGACACTTCATATCTCCAACACTTCATATCTCCGACACTTCATATCTCCGACAGTTCATATCTCCGACAGTTCATATCTCCGACAGTTCATATCTCCGACACTTCATATCTCCGACACTTCATATCTCCGACACTTCATATCTCCGACACTTCATATCTCCGACACTTCATATCTCCGACAGTTCATATCTCCGACACTTCATATCTCCAACACCTCATATCTTCGATACTTCATAGCTTCGACACTTCATATCTCCGACATTTCATACCTTCAACACTTCATATCTCCGACACTTCATATCTCCGACACTTCATATCTCCAACACTTCATATCTCCGACACTTCATATCTCCGACACTTCATATCTCCAACACCTCATATCTTCGATACTTCATAGCTTCGACACTTCATATCACCGACACTTACATCTCATAATTCATGTCTTCGACAAGCTTAGCAATTGACTCCATATGAAGTGGAGAAGATAGGAATGATGCAACAGCTGTACACACTGAGTAATTACACTGACTATATTAAAAAGCTGACTCAGCTGACTAGCAATCTGCACTCACAAGTCGCGATACCAGACCCGCAGCGTCAGCCGACCGTCTGGAGGCGGCAGGCCGGCCCGGCGCTGCACCTCGGCTAGCGGCGGCTCCGCTACCGATGTGAAAGCTTTGCGGTCCAGCCAGTAGAATTTGAAGTCGGGCATTGCGGGCTTGTCTGCAAGGGCCATTGTTGACATTTGGGAATTTGCGAAAATATCATAGTATTGATGATTTGAAAGGCTTTTTAATCTAGAAATCCTAAGCGGAAATGGTTTTAACCTAAACTCTAAACCTGGGGTCAGCAAACCATTTTAACTCACGGACCAAATATCTGGAGGGAAGAGGAGGGGAGAGAGACAGGTGAGAGGAGAGGTGAGAGGAGGTGAAAGATGATAGTGGAGAGATAAGAGTGGAGAGGGAAGAGGAGAGGAGAGAGGAGAGGTGAGAGGGGGTCGGGGAGATAAGGTGAAAGATGAGAGTGGAGAGATGAGTGGAGAGGTCAGAGGAGGGGAGAGCGGGAGAGTGAAGCTGGGAGAGCAGGAGACCATACGGGAGAGGAGGGGAGAGGAGAGAGGGGCAGAATTGCGTATCACACAGCCAACCTGCGAATCTATTATTAGAATCCAGAAGACCTTAGAAAACTTACACCCAACAAGCAGCTCCTTGTGCAGGCTGAGCTCCTTGTACAGACTGGCATTCGTCCTAACCTGTCCGACGCAATCATAATTGCTGCCATTATGCTCGGCCACTGAGACATTGTCAATAACAACAAATGCCGATCGACCATCTAGTGCAATTGTTGCATTAAACAGAGCCTCCGGATTGAGACGCCTAACGTAGATTAGGGGCAGCCATGACAGGCCGGCATCTGAATTCACTGCACAGCTGATTGTAAGGCGACTGCCGGCAATCAAGTTGCGATCGGGGAGCAGGTGCACCGCTGGGATGCGGCAATGGGATTCAAGTTAGTTTGCAGTTAGTTATGATTTGCTGAAAATCTAAATCCCAGTGAAAGAGAAAAAGCAGTGGTCCACGTCGTCTGACTGTCTCTTTGTTCAGAGCATACATGCGCAACTGCCAGGCCAACCAAGCTGATCTGGCTAGCATAGATTGTTGCAGACCAAGGGTAGGTAGCAAAATTGATTACTTTTTTAACAACTTTTGACAAAATTTGAAGATTCTTACTTTGGTTTAAGGTAAGGTGCAAAATTGAGTCACTTACGCACAAGAGCCAAGGAACATTTCAAAAAAGTGTCGGCTGTACAGGATCATCTTCTTATGTGCAACCACTGTACCCAATGCAAGCACATTTACCAATTTAGTATTATTGACAACAGTCAATACAGTGGAAAGCTACTAACTTTAGAAGCATTGTACATAAAGAGCTTAAACCTACCCTCAACAGCCAACTATATAACAGAGGCACTAGTGTACTTTAAGATTTTCTGACCTGTCTTTTCTTATTTTGTGTGTTCACCCACCAACTTTTGTTAGACTTTCACCCTCTTTCTCTTTTATCCACTTATATTTTTCCCTAGGTTTTTGTTTAACATATCAACACAAGGTGCCACCACCACTAGCCCTAAAAACACAACCTTGAAATGAACCTCCCATCATCATAAACTCGAAACATCACATTCTTGAAAACTCTGATGTGGCCTACATTTTGGATTCAGTCGGTTTATGATGGGGCTTATCAGAGTTTTTGAGAATGTAATTTTCCGGGTTTGTGATGCCCCCTTGTAAGATATTGCCTATAATTATAACATTGTTATTCTTACTACTAATTTACAGAATTAAATTATAAAAATTCTAATGCTTAATAAATTTATTACTGACATAATCTATCCTCATTTAAAGCAATACCACAATTTAAATTTTAACTACTATTCTTGAAGAAAAAATAAGTACTGCAAAAATAAAAGTATACTTACTGTAATTATAAAGTGACTTGATATCTAGATTGAATGAAGTCACTGATTGGCCAAGGACAAAGTAGCAAATTGAAACAGCCACCAAATTGGTGGTATGCCAGATCTTTAATTTAAAATGCATGCAATTAAAACATTGCAATATACATTAATAGTATTCTATAAAAACAAAACAAAACTTTCAGATCCTATTAAAATACTACATAAAAACTATAGGTTGTATATTTCTACATTTTTACAAGTTGCTTCTTAAAGTGCACTTTTGATTTGGATTTGGATTTGATTTGGAATCTTTATAGGTTTTGCTAGATTTCATTGTAGCTATTGATTTGAGTATAGGAAGTTAAAGATTTAATAGGTTTTTAGATAGAACACATAGATAGATCATATGGCTATGGAATACATATTTCCCTATTCAGATATCTAGTTCCAATGTCATATGGCTCATTCCATATAAGATGGACATATTTGGAAAATAGAAAAAAGTCAATATTTTTGCTTGCCATTGCCTTATTAGCCTATTTTTTTACCAAATGTTTATATTGTGCAATATATACAATCTAAGAATAAAGGAATGGTAAAATGTTGGATTAGTATGTTATCAATTGGCAAAAAGTCATTTTTGTAAAAATTTGGACATTTTTCGAAGCAAAAGACATCATTAAGATTTTGTACCTTTTAAAAACAAATAGAAAGCTTTTGAAGGTTGAAACAAACTATAGATAAAAGTATAGTACTTGCATCATCAGATAAAAGCATTGGTGACCAAATAATCTATTATATTTTTAATGTATTAGTACCTCAAAGTTACTGAATTGACAGAAAAAAATATGTTACGACCATAATGTTACGACCATAAGGCTGCCTTTTCTTTTGTATCTTTGTTGCCTTTTGAGTTTATATATTCTAATAAAAGAGTATGATTTCTAAAGATGTTCTTAGTCAAATTTTAAAAATGTATTGCAAAATATCAAATAAGACTTTTACCTTTTAGTTTCTATATGTCAAAAATCCTGTCGTTACAACCATAAGTGTCATTTAAGGTTTAATAGCATCTATACTAATGATGATATCTATATGAAACTCTATAAATATATTCTAGACAAAATAATCTTTCATTTAAAATATTGGTTTAGTATATTCTATTATTAGATTTCATTTTATAAGTAAAAATAACCTGTCATGTTACGACCATGCTTATATGGAATGAGCCATATTGGCCACTTAATAACTGAGATTGAAAGGCTTAAAATATCATTAGAAGCTTTGATTCAATGGCCTCTAATGACTAGTATAGAATAAGACTGCTATCATTAGTCTTATTCTGTACATACTCAGATATATACTTAGACTTATTTTTAGATTTACTGATACTCAGGGTCTCAGACTAGGCCTAATAACCAGACCCTATTCTGGTTATATCCTTAGGAGATAATCTAAGAAAACTAAGTTCAGTCTATAATTATAACCTATACCCTTATTACAACTTGGTGGCAGCTTTTTGGAATTGCAATATGGCAACTCTACCTATAAGCTTTATATTAAAAATTTCTTAGATGACCCTTCTTAGAACCTAAATAACATTTTAGAAATTAGTCCAGCCTAAAGAGTCAGTGTAGACTAATTGACAGAGTATCATGACCTATATAACTTTTGCCAACACATTTTCAGACAGATCTTCCGACACTTAACCGACACTTAAAATGTTGCAAAAAGTGTCAAAAATAGTGCGTCCTTATGAAGAAGATTATTTGAATGAATCTTTCATGTACATAGTAATTTATAGCATTTTGTATTAATTTGACTGCAAATAAATTTAACACTGAAAATATGCCTTTCATTTACAATACATATTGTTTATAGTCAAAATAAAATGCCAACTTTTACATGTACATATGTATATCAATTAATGTAATTAAATGACACGCAACACAATTGAAACGTGCATTGCAGGCTGCTGCATAGTGCATACTTAACAAACATACATGTAAGCTTACATGAATAGTATAAGCTACATGTACATTACCTAGCTCTAAGAAGCGACATTTTAAGTGTCTAAAGATGTGTCGGCAGAAGTTAACCATACAACACTTTTCAGACACTTTTTGCAGCATTAATTGAAGTGTCGGCAAATGTTAGCTGTTAGAACATTTTTTTGACACTTTTTGCAACATTTTAAGTGTCAGTAAAAAGTGTCGGAAGATCTGTCTGAAAATGTGTCGGCAAAAGTTAACTGTTACAACACTTTTTCCAACACTTTTTGCAACATTTTAAGTGTCATAAAGTGTCTAAAGATCTGTCTGAAAATGTGTCGGCAAAAGTTATACAGGGTACATATATTGTGTTGCCAATAGAAATGGCCAGGTAAGTCCCTAGGTTGCACCCAAGCATGCGCGAGAGGCAGTAGATAGTGACCTGAAAAAATTAACACATGGTCAGTTAAATAAGAAAAATATAGGGGCCTATACTTAGCTTATTTTTGCAAATATACAAAGTGCAAAAATTATTTCATTTAACAATTTCAATGTAAGAGAAAAACAAATGCAATATACCTAAAAAATTAATAGCAATAAGATTAAAATGGTAAGTATGTATATATAGAAGGCATAAAAAATTGTAAATATATTTTTTTAATTTAGTATACATGTCATATCATGTTATGTTAGACTTTATAGACATGCCATTTCAAAAATCAAAGGCTGAAGACCAAGCCAATTTTGCCAAGAGCAATCCTTTCTACCCTCCTCCCATGGGTTTATCCTCTAGGATACACAGAATCCTAGAAATAGTCTATAGAAACAGAATATTTGATAATAGGCCCCCTAAACTTAAAGTTAATAAAATAATTGATAGAATAGTTGATAGGTAGGCCTAAAGTTTTGTAGGCCTATCCAACTTACCAAAAAAGTTTACAAAAAGGAAGTGCTTATCCCCACGGTCCAATTTCAATTCCAATTTTATCCACACGGATCCGTGTCAATAATTTCTAGCTTATCCTCACAACAGCTTATTCAAGTTATTGAAATAGCTGCCACCATTTAAGTCTATTTAGGCCGTGTCAATAATTTCAATTTTATCCACACGGATCCGTGTCAATAATTTTCAGTTTATCCCCACGGCTAAGATTATGCAGTTGTTTGTGTTTAGTTTTGTGTACTGACGTTAAATCGATATTGTCATTATAATTATTATATATTGAAAGTTGAATTTTGCAAGTCTCATTCGCCTCGATCTTTGGGTCGTTTTTGGTTGTTCTAAGTAAAGCCGGCAGCTAAGCAAATATTTAAAATAAACCCTTTAATGACGAAAAGTTTTAACAAAGTACTCGACACTGATTTAAAAACAGTGAAAACAAAAAGACAATGTTTGAACAGATTCATTTAAGATTCTTTATTTCAATTAGCTGCCGAGGATAAGCTAGAAATTATCGATACGGATCCGTGTGGATAAAATTGGAATTATCGGCACGGGACCGTGGGGATAAGCGGGTCGTTCGCAAATTCTAGGAGGAGCAAAAATTTTAACAATTTTCCGAACATTTACTATTGTTACTGCCATATTGAAAATAATAGGACACTTTTATCTGTGAATAAAGATAATTTTTGGGTTAAACTTTATCATGCAAAAGTGTTTTTTAATCATCTGGCGGTATTAAGCGATAATTAGCGATGAAAAAATTCAAATTCAATCATTTCACCGATGTTAATTTTTGGTACTACAAGATGTCTGTAGCTAAAAAAAAGTTGTTGTTGTGTTGAAACCTTGCTATATTACATTTAAAATTAAAGCTTATATAAATTTAATTTAAGATTTTTTTAAAGCTCAATAAACTGCACTATAAATGATTTTATAGACGCTTAACTGTACGCCTAGCATTTCCGGTGGGATAGCCTCTTTGCGTCTCACAAAATGTATTTTTTCAGCTGACGTCTAGAATGTGCGCTTAAAATGATACATTTTGATGCAGATAATTAGAAAAACATGTCTTTTTATCTTTTTGTAAAAAATTGTTATGAAATAGAGCACTATTGTTGATAAAAATAATTAAAAGCAACCATGCATCGCAATAAACTCCTACTTTGAAGCACAAAATAAATATCCTGTAACCACACTAGCATTCTCCATGGAGCACCTTTTGAGCTGAAATTTTACACAGATATCCAGTAAAGTAAACTGAGCAAATGATTTTTTTTGTTTTTGAAAATACTTCAATTTGGCTATGTATCAGTTAGTACATTGGACATATTTATTATATTTTTATTAAAATCCTTGTAACCAAGCTACAGAGAAACATGTGCAAAACTGGACCTTGAAATTTGACCTGAATGATCAGCAAATGTGTATCTCGAAATGATTTTTTTTGTTTTCATCAAGTCATTCTATGCTAATTTTTTCTGAAGGTAAAGATACCATATATTTAGAGTCAATAGGGGAAGCATTTAGACTTATTCAATAGTCATTAAAATTGCAACTATATTATTATAATATAGTAATAATATTATACATGTATTATATAGTAATATTAACTTCTAAGATGCCCTTATAAATTTAAGTAAAGACAACAGGCCTTAATTAATTAATCAGCATTTTGAAGAAACTGACCTTATACAGATGGGCCCCAAGCTAAGAAATGAATGTAGAGCTTATTTCGTGTAAGGTATAAAAATCAATTTATTAAAATATTAAATACTTCTAATAAATTGGTTAAATTAGTTATTTACCTTGAATTAATTTAATTTTAATAATTAAATATATAAATTTGTTTCACTTCTTACTGCATTTAAATAGAGTACCTCTCTACTATACTATAGAAGTATAGTAAAAGTACATGGTAAAAAAGTATAGTAAAAAATTTTCTTTGGTTTAATCCCAGCTTGCCTCAGTTTTTTAGTCTTAATACGAGCTAGATAGTAAGTGTTGATTAATTTGCTCCATCACCTTTTGCCACGGAAACAGCACATGTCGGACATGCAACACTCTTCCTGATCCCTGGATTCAAGATGACTGCTTCTGCTTCTTCAATGCTTGAAAACTGAGCTCATGGAGCTTTAGGTTATGCTGTCAGAGTGCTGCTGCCGGTGCTGTGTGTGTATGTGTGTGTCTTCTGCGGGTAGGTTCCATGTCCCTCAGTTTAGCCACTGTTGTGGGCTAACTGGAGGAATTGCCGTTGTCGGTGCTGCAGGTGGCACTGCATGGTAGTATTGACGCTGTCAGTGACGCTGGCAAAGGCTTGGACGAAGCTAGGTGCCGTCATTGTCAGAAGGACATGCGTGTGCTGCTTAGACCAGTGCGCACATTCGACTGGACTCGTATCTGGTGCAGTCTGGTGTATTCACTGAGATTGTGTGGATCTGCCTCCTCGCATCACCTCAACCAGGCTCAATTTCTTTTGTAGAATTTTCGTGCGCTGCTTAACTGCATCTTGTGCCTGCTGAGTGATGCCAAGAATTGTGCCACACAATAATTTGGCCCATAAACTACTCGTATATTATACATATGTATGCACAGCACACACACACGCAGTTCATTCATATTAAATGTACTAGTTAATGGAATTCTCATCTCATGAGCTCTAGTCTATGGACAAACCTGAAATTACTAGAATATCTAGATAGATCTAAACTTCTTTGAGCAGCGCGTTGCGCTGCGAGCAAAATACATGTAGATTCCTTAGCGCAACTAATTAATAGTGTAGTACAGTCTACAGCCTGAAGTAGCCTGTGTAAGATGCGGAGGGATGATTTTTGCATAGGAAGCCACTACGGTAAGGTTGATGGAACTATGGGGAGGTGAGAGATTCAAAGCGAGGGACGGAAGCCATGCATAGTTCGATCATAAGTTTGATTATTCCATGAGTCTGGGGATGCATTAACGAGAGGCGGACGAGAGCATAGAAATAAAGCGGGCTAAATATATTAATACACAAAATTACATGTACTAGCTAGTAATTTCAGAATGGTCAGCGACTCCTCCGATTTGTATCCGCGACCGCGTGCCCACAAATCCCCCGGCAGACCCTGTCGCAGTTGGTGGTTGTGCACAGAATACAATGTTAATTTTCGAGCTTCTCTGCAAAAAATGCGTGATGCACTCAAGATGCGTGCTATAGTCTACTTCTTTGATTGATGGCTGGGTTTTGCCTTTTCGCTTGTGATCATCAAAAGCTTGGGCGTCATTGCTACTGGTGTTTCAGTGTGCGCATTATGTCTGGTTATCATATTATGTGCATGTGCAGTGTCTTTTACCTACATTTTTGTTTGTCTCTGTTTCCTGCATGCTCTTTCGCATTTTTACACCTCGCACACCCTCATTTTTCTCAATTAACAAGTGAAATCTTTTTTAAAGACTAACTGCTATTTTAGTTAAGCTAGTAGGTTTTTGGTAATTAAATAATTCAATTTTGTCTATTTTCCAAAAAGTTTCAAAAAATGAATTGATTAAAATAAATTTGAATTATTTTAAGTTAATTGGAGTAAAATGTCTAATAAGTAACTATAATTTTTTATTTTAAGTACATGCAGCTTTGGTATAAGTATTAATGTAATAAGTACTTAAAGTAAAATCAAGCAAGTTATAGTTTTCAGAAATTATGCTACAAATAATCAAATATATACTAGAATCCGAATTCCTTTATTAAGGAACATGCAGTTGATATTAAATCCACAATGTGCTTTTATAATAATTTCGCACTTTTTCGCACACGATAATTTTAAATGTCTGGGATTTAGAGCAGAGTAACAAAATGCTGTGCTCAAAAACATTTCCTTTGTCAATTTCTTGTTCTTTTATTTTTGCAAAAGAAATTTAACTGCATATTTAAAATAAAAATAGAAGAAATTTTATTTTCTCTTTAATATTTTTGTCGTTTATTTTCCGCAACAAAGAATAACAAATAGCCTTGATTTCTTCTCAATTTCAAGTTTTCTTGTGGTTTTAGTAGCAGCTTCTTACAGAAATTGTCGAAATAATTTTTTTTGTACGTACGATTATTGGTCGATGTATAAACTTTTTTTGCAATAACAAAAAGTTGTGACCTAGCTTTGAGAACGACCCAAGCATTTCCTTACAAAAGGAAAAGTAAATGGAAAAATTGATGGGAAAGTTTATAGAAAATTAAATAGTAAAGTTTATGGCCAAAGTTGTATATTTGCATGTGTTTTGATACTATTGATAACAAAAATTAATAATAGTCTTAATAACAAAAATTAATAATACAATATAGTGTAGGCCTAAGCAAATTCAATGACAACAGAATTTTAAGTACAGGAATACACATAGTCATAACTCATAAAATAAAATTATATTACCATGGAATCCTAATTTTAGAAACAAAGAGCTTTATGTGAAATATGAGCCACTAGCAAAAAAGTTAAAAATAAGTTTTTTGTCCTTTCGTTTCCTCCTTTTATTTTAGTAGTCCTTGACCTATCCGGAAGGCTTGGGTGAATATCTGTCATTTCAGCTAGGGCCTAACCATTTCGGCGACAAACAAAATCAGCGACATTGATTCACCGAAGGACTCCCCAAGTAGTTGAGGTCTTACTACTTGAGGTGAGGAGGCCTTGCCCCTTGGCCCGGATTCGATTCACCGACACCATTCACCATAGACAAATTCAGCGAAAGCACTTTCGGTGACAAACTCTGCCTAACATTCGACGTCAATAAAGAAAAAAACTGTATAATCTTATTCAATAATCGTCAATGCACAGTATTCGTTAATGCACATTAACTTCTCCTTTTAAATTGACTTTGTTTTATCCAATCTTTATCCTCTTCTTTTCAAATGTGCTTTCCAAGAAGTTTTTCATTCTATTCAATTATTTCGGTCGGTAGCATTCCTTCTATCAAAAATCATATAGGCTTTAGTGTAAAATCGAAATTTCGGAGTGAATAGAACTTTCACGTGCATTTTAAGAAAGCCTTTATTACATGTAATTTTCTTTAACTCAAAGACAGCTATAAAAAAGTCAAAGACTTGTCGCCGAATTTGCTTTCGCCGAATGGCGAATTTGTCCATGGTGAATCTCGTCACGAATTTGCGTGCATCCACTTGTACGCAAGAATAGACAAATTCGGTGGCATTCGTCCAGTTCTGTGGTGCTGGGCTCGAGGCGGACTTGCTTGCGTAAATTAAACCAAACGCAAACATACATAGTGTCATAGTTTACTTGTTTGAATAGAAGTTACATAAATTGAATAATTAAAACAAAATCATTTAGCCATTTATTATTTATTTAGTATAAATTTAACTTTGAAAATTAAAATAGGCCCTCTAAGACATTTGATTTTCCTAGTTATCTAGGCCTAGCATAGATTTATGCAAGAGAAAGGCATGATTGAAAATTAATCATAGGCCTAAGCTAAGGCTAAGCTAAGGCAAGCTATAGGCTAAGTTGATAGGAAAATTGATAATATTTTAATGTATAATAAGTTGATGCATTCTTTTACTAGGTCTAATAAGGTCTCTAAAAAGCATATATTTCAAGTTATTTTTTATTAGATATTGGTTATATTTAGGTTTTTTAATATACAAATGTAAAAGTAAAAAAATTCTATTTTTTGCAATGAAAAAAAGCTTATATTTTTTCTAGATTGCAAAGGCCTTTAATAGACTATAGCCAGCTAAGCTAGGGACATGGGGGATAAGATATATCCTTTCTATAAATAACCAAATTTTTTGAAGTCTATTTTTCTAGTATATTGAAGTAGGGGTGAAGAAATGAAAATTTGTCTAAGGTTGCTTGGTTCGACACCAAATTGGGGTGGTTCTGACTTTTGAATTATTGCCAGCATTGAGTTTGCATAAATTAAATCTAGAAAATTGCACAAACAAACCATTTTGCAGATGGTGGAGTGTGTGCCAGAAAATTCTAGCGTACACTTGATTTCTGTGGCGTATACCAGCATACATTTCTTGGCTGTGTACAGTGTGGCATACAGTTTGGTGTATGGCAACTGGCGTAGAAGTTAATATAAAGATTTTTTTGTGCTTTTTCTGTGTCAAGTTATTTCAAAAACCATTTTTTTCTGCTACTATTTTCTCATTTACCAATCATTTTAATTATTGGAATTGTCACAATAATCCTCATGTTGTTATCAATTTTTTGGAGTTTAAATTTAAATTTAAATATTTGTTGATTTTTTTACCATTGTTTAAGTTGGCCTACATTTAAAATCTATTGGCGTACAATTAAAAATTCAATAAAAATGTGTCCAGCGTACACAGAAAACCTTCGCAATATGCCAGACAAATCAATAAAATTTGTCTTGAATACTCCGGTTGCTGGGGTTCTCAATTCTAGGGAGAGGGTAGTTTTAGTTGTAGATGAGCAGTCTTCAATAGGCACAAGTGCTCAGAGTGGGTCCTTAGACACTGAAATTAATGGACCTTATATGCTTGACTTATTACTATCAGTAAAATAGTGCTGCCACCATAATTTACATATTATGGAACGTTGAATTCTTAGGGCTCTCTTTGAGTTAAGAACTTGGTTATTTTACGTTCCATAGGCAAATAACTTAAGATAGGCTAGTGCTCTCAATTAAGTATTAAGCAAAAAATATTGAGTAGGTTGATGTTCATTTTATTATTATTAGCAGGCTGGCAAAGTATTAATGTTTAGGTTGACTTGACAATAAATGATGCCAGGGGAGCTGCGGTATGAGTCTTTACATTAAAGATCAGATGAGTCTAAGCAAAGAAATTAGCTAGCTGCAATTAATAGTAGAGGAGAGCAAGAAGAAAAAAAAAGAGCTTTACAGAATCAGGCCAAATGAGGCCAAATAAATACAAAAAGGGGGGCAGAAGGTGGGCAAAGTGGCTCAGAGAATGGGGACAAGACATGGACACTGAGGTCTAGAACTTGGCAAGCAAAAGTTTCTGTAGAAAATACAGAGGGAAAAGAACAAAAACAAAAAAGGGACAAGCAAGTGAGGTGGGAGCTTTTAAAGACGGGCAAAAAGAGGCCTAGTTAAATAACAAAAAAGGAGCAGAAGGTAGGCAAAGTGGTCCAGAGAATGGGGACAGGGCATGGACATCAAGGCCCAGAACTTGGCAAGCAAAAAGTTCCACAGAGATACACAAAGAAAAACAAACAGAACAGAAAAAGGGTATAAAAAACTAGAGAAGGGCATAAAAAACCAGAAAAGGGCAGTTATTCCAGAAAGAGGGACAAAACACATCATAGATTTTGCTAGGGAGTAGACAGATAGGGCCAGAAACAGGGCAATGGCAAATGAGAGAGTCTGAAAAATGTTACTATGATATTAAAAAATTTGTTAGTGGGAGTCCACAACTACCACATGTGCCGGCAGGCCGTGGCATGAGATGAATGATTAGACCTTCTAGTCTAAGGGTAGCGACCGCGGTTAGCTATGGCTCGGCCACCTTGGTTGGCCAGGCAGGTGCCACCAACCAAGCTGTTTGGTGTCCAAGTGGCAGGTTAGGCGGCGGGCTCCTGACCATTAGTCTCTAAGCTGCTAGTCGTAGTGGCTGGGTTTGGGCGACCGCAGGCTTGGGCCACGCTGGCTACATAGGTACCATAGCAAAGTTGCTCAAGCGACAGGGGTAGCCCTCAGTGGCGGGTGGCAGTGTTATTGATGGCTAGCACCACCAGCGTGCAGCACGGGCCAATTTGCTGCCCCTCGGTTTCATCGCCAAGCCGGGCCGCGGTAGCGGCAGCAACCATATCGAGCACCAAGGTCACGTCAGCTGGGGTGAAGTGCTAGGCATATAGGGTCCAATTCCGGCCATCGCTGGCTTGTCGCTGGGCAGAGGCCCCTTCAGCTTCCAGGAGCAGTAGCTCCACCAAATGTTATGCCCGAGCTTCTGCAGGGGCCGCAGGGTCACCAGCGGGGCAGCTGTTGGAGCTCCGCGAGGGCTGTCACTAGATTCGCTAGTCCAGGCCAATGGTAGAGGTGGGGGCGTCTCATGGTGGTCTGGCTCAAGCAGCCGCACTAGATCTGGCTCAGGTGCCACAGGCATTCTGTACACTGCCTCCATGAAGCCATTGATCTCAAGTCCTGGGCTATAAGCAGCCTCCAGTGGTTTGGGTCGCAGTTCGTCCAAATTGACCGAGTACAGTTAGCAACCAGTTCGGCAAGGCGCTAATGCGCCATTCTACATAGGGTCGCTGTACATGTTTGGTGCTGTTTGCAATCTGGAGCAAAGTGTGTCAGGCAAAATAAACTAACTGTCAAATGATATAGCTGGACAAATCGGGTGTCAGATTATTAGCTGGATGGCCAGAGAAACAAAAATTCAGAAAATTAACCCAGTGAAATTAAATGCTTATATACTTCTATGCAGGCCAGATAATAAACAAAGGGGCCAGAAAACAGCCAAACACAAAAACACCCCCCTTCATGCACTCCAGTAGGGTCGTGCCCGGAGATTGGAGTGGAGAGAAAATCAAGGGGCAATAAAATGGTAAACCACAAGTTAGGGGTGCATTTTAGGCTGAACACCGAATCGATGAATTGAGAAGGTCCCAAATGGCTCGCACAAAAAGGGGGTCGCATGGGAAAATACAAAGAGTTGCAAGCATAAGTTAGAATTTGACAAATGACTATAAGATAGCAAAATGAGGTTCCTAACCAGCATTAATAATAGGAATAGCTGAATAGCTAAGATACTAACCAAAATAGCAAACAGGTCTCCATAAGGAGCTTTACAAACAAAAGGAGAAAAAGGCACTGGAAAAGAATTTTCCCAGGCTAGGCTTAATCTAGACAGAGATCAGGAGCCACTAGTCACCTTAGATGCCCCCACTAGGAACAGAGCCTCGAACAAGAGGGCCTGACCCAGGTGCGGCAGGGCAGTCAAAAAACTGGCAGGTGGAACAAAAATTTCCTTCAGCTTTGAACAAGGAGCTAAGAGGGTTTACAAAAAAATGAAAATGACAAGTGTTATGTTACAGAGATGAGCATAAAACTTTCAGCACTCTGGGCATGCGCAGAGAAATTTACGGCAAAATTTCGTAGAACAGAAAAAGGGATATTCACAACAAATAATGTATCGCATGTGGAAAAATATGAACACATTTGTGCAGGCTTTTACCAGAAAGCCTAAGGCTAAATATGAGCGCAAGGGTGCAGCTTATTGTAATGCATTGTATAAGCATAAGCACATAGAAATAAATAGATTGCAGCTTTTATCCGGAAAGCTTAAGGAGAAAAGTATAAAATTGCTTTTGTTAGAAGCAAAAGGTTACATTAAAAGAATCTGCTTTTACCCTCAAGCATAATTACAAGAGAAATTGCTTTTACCCTCAAGCATAAGGTTTACAATAGAGAAAATTGCTTTTACCCTCAAGCATAAGGTTTACAATAGAGAAAATTGCTTTTACCCTCAAGCATAAGGTTTACAATAGAGAAAATTGCTTTTACCCTCAAGCATAAAGTTTACAATAGAGAAAATTTTAAATTAACCTTCAGCACATTAGCAGCTGCAGAGAAGGTTTACAGTGGCAGAATAAATCAAGCGCAGATGCAAATAAGACTACTGGCAGTAGTGTGCAAATACAAATTCGCAGAAAGCACACTTAGTTAATTTCGCAGTTAATTACCTTAAATTTCGACCTCCATTCCGATGTCTGGCAGGTCAGGATCGTCTTCTAGCACTTCAGGATGGCACAGGCTCGGCTCGAATAGTTGGGTGCCTCGCAGATCAGGCTGAGCTGCGGCCTGCTGTTCCGGTGCGGGCTGATCAGCTGAGTCCTCTTCGCTTTCCTCGCTCGACTCGTAGGGCAAAATTGGCCGTTCAGTTTGTTGCTGCGGCTCCTGCGGTCGTTTGGCCATCATTTGCGGCACCTTGATGATGTTGTTCCGGTGTACAAGCACTTCGGCTGGGCGTCCTCGTCGTGCGGTGGCAGGTTTGATCCAGTAGGCGACTTCTCCGACTTTCTTAACAACCTTATACATGCTCTTATACGGCCGGTGAAACTTGGGCAACTCTCCCAACTCGAGCTTCGGGTTGGCCAGGCAGACCAGGTCTCCTGGCTGCTGTTCTGCTGGCCTCGGCCGGTTCTCATAATACTCTTCTCGGCGCTGGATCTCTGCTCTCAGTCGCTGTCGCACAATACGCTCGGTCTCGGCCAGTCTGCGCTGATGCTTGGCAATGTACTCTGGGAGGTCAGCCGATACATCCAGGCGGTCTAGGGTGTTGTCGATAGGGTGGGCACTCCGTAGACAACATAGTGCGGCGAGAAACCAGTAGCACGATTGACGGCGGATCTTAGTGCAGTCAAAGCGGCTGGCAGCATCTTGTCCCACTGTTGATCAGATGATCTTCTAGGAGACAGGTGAGCACCTTCTTAATATTCTTATTGCATGATTCGGCTTGTCCATTAGCCCAGGGCGAATATGGCGGCGTCGTCTGCCTGATGCCGTAGACTTCGCAGAAGTGTCGGAACTCATGCCCTGTGAATTGCTTGCCTTGATCCGAATGAATCCAAGCGGGGATTCCGGTGATCGGAAAGACTTGCTCTTGCAGGAGCGTGATTATTGTTTTGGCGCGCTGGTTCTTCATGGCGAAGGCGAAGGGGTATTTCGACGTGGTGTCGACGTAGGTCAGGATGTACTCATTTTCTCGATCTGTCGGGTCTCCAGTGGTGCCCAGAATATGTCGATAGCGCATCGCCCATAGATTTCGTAGACCGGGAACGACTGTACATGCGCCGGAATTCGTCGCCGTCCTTTGCTTAAAGTGCAGGTCTGGCAGGAAGCGACATGGTCGGACACTGCCTTGGCCAGGGCAGGTCGCCAGAATTTTTCGCGCACTTTAGCGATGGTGAGGTCTCGGCCCATGTGTCCGCAGTAGGGCGAATCATGCAGTTCGGCAAACACGGTGGCATCGAGACTTCTTGGCAGTCTTGGCTTTATCTTCTTCGCCAACATCTTCGAGATGTATTACTAATAGTCCATCGTCTCGGACTTCGAGCTGTTCGTAAAATGCTAACATGTTTCGTTCGTCTCTAGTCATGTTCAGACGTTGATTCATCGGCAGCTTCGGTTGTCGGGTTTCCAATAGATTGATCACCATGGCGATGGCGGAGTCAGCTCGCTGATGGGTCTGGAGCTCCTCACGAGTGACTGGCCTCGGGATATGATCTGTCAAGTTCAGAGTTCGGCGTCTGTCCGTAGGATTTGCTGGCGAGGCATCGGCTGTGGCGGCATGGTTCGGGGTCTGGAGCTCCCTCCGCATGATCGCTACTCTAACCGGTTGCCGGGCTGTTGATGATTTTAAGGGCCGATCCTTGTCGGTTACTTCGGCGTCACTGTTGTCAGATTTGGGTTTGTCAGCAGATGATGATGAGTCAGCGGAGCTGTCGGCGTCGCTGCTGAACCTCACCTTCTTGAACTTAGGGCAGCGAGCGGGTTGGCAGCGGTCATCTCTGGCTGCACTGTGGTCGCTGTCCTCGTCACCTTCAGCTAGTAGTCAGCGGCTCCTATTAGGGCAACATGTCGTGCTACTGCTAAAACTGGTGGGCGACCTCCGTGAGTCCCGATAACGACTGGCAGCTGGCCTCAGCTTCGTCGCCGGCGGTTGCAGCTCTGTCAGCGGCTTGCTGTCGGCTGGCGGTGTTGCTGGCGGCGTAGCCTCGCCGTTGGACTCTTTCGGTTAGGTCGGCGGCCTCCGTCGATTTCGGCGGGTCGATGGCTTCTTGCTCGGTGGAGGGCTAGGGTAGCTGCTGTCGTGGACCTTTGGCGCCGCTGCGCCAGTTATCGCGGCTGGCTGCTTACTTTGGTCCTTGTCAGCTTCCTCGCGCTAAGTCTCCTCCAAGCATTCGGCGTCTTCCTCGGGCCGTTTCGAGAGACCGTCGGCATTTTGATGCTGACTTGATTTGCGGTGCTGGATTTCGAACTCAAATTCGCTGAGTCTCTGTAGCCATCGTCCAAAGATGCCTACTTGCTGAGTTCGCCTTAGGATCCAGGTCAACGCGGCATTATCGGTTCGGCAGATGAACTTCTTGGCCAGCAGGTAGAAGCGGAAGTGTTGCATCCCATCTACGACTGCCAAGAGTTCCTGTTTAGTAATCGGGTATCTGGCTTCGGCTGGCTTGAGTCGCCGGGAGAAATAGCCGATTGGGCGCTCAATCTCATCAGCTTGGCGTTGGCTCAGGCAGGCTCCGATCCTGGTCGCAGAAGCATCCGTGTCCAAGATAAACATTACTTCAGGATCCTCACTGAACTGCGGATACGCGAGCACTGATGTCGAAGTCATAGCTGCCTTGAGCTGGTCGAACGCGTCTTGCTGGGCTTTTCCCCATAGACAATTGAAATTCCGAATCTTCTTTTCCTTGATTAAATCATGGAGCGGAGCTGCAAGTTCTGCGTAGCCAGGTACGAATTTAGCATAATAAGCGCACGTGCAGACAAAACTTTTCAGTTGTCGCGCTGTTCGTGGTCTTGGCCAGGTCTGAATTGCTTCAATTTTCGCCGGGTCGGTTTTGATGCCGTCTTTAGTTACTAGGTGTCCCAAATAGTTTAGGCTTGCCCGAAATAAATGGCACTTCTTGCCTTTAAATTTTAGATTGGCTTCTTAAACTCGTTTGAAAACTTCTTCCATATGCTGCAGATGGTCTTCGAACTTCTTGGAATAAACGATGACATCATCTAAATAGGCTATTGCACTTATGTAGGCGATCCCGTTAAGCACAGCGTTCATGAGGCGCATGAAGCTGGCTGGCGCCGAGCTCAATCCCATAGGCATAACATTATAGGCGAATTGTCCGCGGTGCAGCGTGGCAAAGGCAGTCAGATCTTTATCTTCTGGACGCAGAGGAATCTGATAGTAGCCACTGTTTAAATCGAATGTACTAAACAGCTGGCTTCCTTCGAGGCTGGCGAATGCTTTTTGAATGTTAGGAATCGGGTACGGAAAGTACTCACATTTCTGGTTCAGACTCCGAAAATCTTGCACAATTCTCAGGCTGCCGTCCTTCTTCGGGATGATCACCAGCAGGGTGTTGTAGCTGGAGAAGCTCGGTCTAATCACACCTTTGGCTAGTAGGTCGTCTAGCAGCTGATCCACCTTCGGTAACAGATGCGGCGGAATCCTTTGCGTCGGCAGGTGTACCGGATCCTTGTCCTTCAGCACGATGTTGTGGGTGACCAGGTGAGTTCGGCCGAGATCGTGTGGCCCCTACGAGGTTTTCTTCTCGTCCTTTTGCTAATTTGATTTTGATTCGGGCTGATGATAATGGTATCACAGTAGTGCTTTCGGCTGTATAAATTCGGTAGCTTCGGTTCCCGTGTAGCGAGGTGGTGCGGCTGCGCCGTCCTTGAAGAACAGCATCCCGGCGGCGAGATCCAGTGAGGTGCTGTAGTTCTCTAGAAACTCGAAGCCCAGGATGTTGTCATGCGACCCTTTCGCTAGTAGAAACTTGACTGTTGGCTCAGAATTTCCTATTTTAACTTTAATAGTTAGTTGGCCTGCCATCTGGATTGGTTCGCCATTGTAGGTCACGATGCGTTGCAGGCAGGGCTCAATTTGGCCACGCAGGGTTGGGTCATCAGTACATAGCCGGTTCCAGGTGCCGAATCCTAGGACTTCACACTTGGAGCCGGTGTCAAGCAGAAAAGCAAAATAGCGGCCCTGAATCTCACCAGTTAGAAACGGATCCTTCGAGGTCGCTTGGGTGCAGAGTTCTGTACAGCTGCAGCGGAGGCGGTCTCAGCAGTGGCCTGCTGAGCGACTAAAGTCCTCGGCGGGGACTTTAGTGCTGGCTCGGCTGCTGGATGGCGCTGCCCCCGATGGCGCGTCCAGCCGTCCCGTTTCCCGAGCTGCCGTTTTGCTGGGGCACAGTGCTGGCCAACCGTCGATGCGGGCTTTCATCGCTGCGATGCTCACGATTGCACCTGTAGCACATTGCGTTCTGCCGCCGCAGCTGATAGGGCGGCGGGCGCAAACTCGTCTGTTGCTGCGACTGCTGCGGCTGCTGATGTTGTCGACGTTGACCTCCTGCTGGCGGTGTCCTCGGCGGCGGGTTGCTGCCGTCTCGCGGTTGCTGAAGCTGATGGAACTGTTGATGCTGCACATTACGTGTGCCGGGTGTCGTAAATTGGGCGCTTCCGTCGGCGCTGCGGCGAGGAGTTGGGGGTGCCAAACATCTGGAGCGTTGGCCCCACGAGTCCCGCGGCTGATGGCGAGCTGGTTCCCATGGCTCCGGGGCGTCGTTATCGCGCGATCCCCGAGAGTAGAACTCTCGCATTTCGTTGCTTAAGGTTTCCAGAATTCGTCGCTGCTCTTGCAGAGTTTCCGCTTGTTGTTCCATCACCTCACGCAACCAGTTTTCCTCGGGCCGAGATGACTTGGCGTCGTGTTGCACCGCAGTGGGCGTCTGACTGTCGTCATTCTCGAGAACCCGTACATGTCTCGCTGCTGGCGGCGGTGCTACTCGCTGAGCCAGGCTAGCTGCTGTCTCCAGGCGTAGCACATCCCTTCTCGCGGCAGTCAGATTCTGCGGTCTCACCAGGATTAGCTGTTCTCGGGCCGACTGGGCGATTCGCACTCCAACCGTGAACTGATCCACCAGTTCAGCCTGCTTCTGAACTGGGTAAAGTGCGGAAACGCTCGATCGGCCAGAGCAATTAATCGATCGCCGTAGTCGTCAACGCTCTCATTCTTGCCTTGCTGGCAGCTCCAAAACTGCTCCCGGTACTCCAGCGTGTCGGCTACATGGGTAAAGCGTTCAGACAATCGCTGTTTGAACTCACCAAACGTTAGGTTGTCTGGCAGCTCCATCCTGACGACTGCGGGATAGGTTGTGGCGATGTCCAAATTCACTAGGACCTCCGCCTTCTTTCGTCTGTCGTCTGTGATCCCGTTGAGCTCATAACGCTCCTCGAGAGCCTGGATCCAGACGTCGAATTCCTGGTTTTGGGTGTACCGCTCAATCTTGACCGGTTTTGGTGCCGGAGCTCGATCCTGCTGCTGGGGCTGCTGGTACACATGGACACATGGTGATGGTGCTGCGGCTGGCCCAGGCTGGTCTGCTCCAAACGCCGTCGCACCTCGTCGGTCACCGCCCGAATCATCTCGTCGTAGGTCGGTCTCGTTGCTGAATTGTCGGGGCCTGCGGCGTCAGCTGTTGCCTCCGCGGCCGTTGAATTATTAGTTGAAGCCATAGCGTAGATTCTGAACGACTCGTCGAATGGGTTGTGGCGTTTCGATATCCCACTTAGCTGACCACCAGTGAGGTGGGGGCTGAGAATGAAAATATATTTGGCGGTAAATTTGGCAGGGTTTGCTGACACCAATGAGGTGGGGCGGTTTTATTTTGAATTGCCGCCGACGTTGAATTTGCACGAATTAAATCTGGAAATATTGCGCAGACAAATCTCAACGAAATTTCTCCTGTTACTCCGGCTGCCGGGGTCCTCAATTCCGGGGGGAGGGTAGTTTGGTCGTAGACGAGCAGTCTTTGTTAGGCGCGAGCGTTCAGATAGGGTCCTCAGACACCAAATTGATGTACCTCGAATGCTTGACTGATTACTTCCAGTAAAGTAGCGCTGCCACCACCGTAATTTTGTATTACGGAACGTTGAAGTCTCAGAGCAGTTATACCAGAAAGAGGGACAAAACACGTCATAGATTTCGCCGGGGGGGGGTAGACAGGTAGGGCCAGAAATGGGGCGGCGGCAAATGGGAGAGTCCGTAAAATATTATTATGAAATTAAAAAAAATTGTTAGTGGGAGTCCGCAACTACCACACAAGGCCAGAAAAGGGGTAAGGTAGGCCAGAATGTGGACCGAAAAATATGGCATAGAACTGCGCCATAGGGTAGGCAGATAGGGCCACAAACAGGGCAACGGAAAAATGGGAAAGTCTACCGTTAGTCCATAATATGTTATTAGAAAATTTAAAATAATAGAACTTCAAGTGGGAGTTTGCACTACCAAAGTATGATATAGATATCAACTATGGAAATAATTTATTCTGCTTTCAAAAATAACTGTCCCAAATGTCCCAAAAGTCGGTGCACTTTCTTTACAACAGCCTTTTCTGACCGATCAGAAATATTTATTTTGTAGCAGTTAACAGAGAATTATCTGCCCGTTAAAATGACTTTCTATTCATTTCTGTATCTGCTGGCATTCTATAGATATGAGCAATTTTATGCCCCACCCCTGTGCTACTACTCTACAAATTGCCATAGACCAAAGCTTTGTACCTAATGCACGAAACAACGAAACATTTAACGAATCAACAAAACATCCGCAGCATGAAATCCGCAGTCCAAAGTTCACTGTTCCATACCGCACCATGACTGCGGAGTTGGAACTGTCAAAGATCTCGGCCCACTAATTACCGTGGCTCCGCACCTTCTGCACCATGACAATGCAAGTCCCCACACGGCCAAGAATACGGAGGAGACGATCGAGCAGGCAAATTTTGAGCTGCTCTCACACCAACGCCTTCTCTCCGAATTTGTTGACAGCTGACTTTTCCATCTTTTTAAAGATAAAGAAGCTGCTGCATGGACGAATCTTTGCTTGTTGTGGGAGCCTAGGGAAGCATTGACTCGCCAAGTTCTCCTTCATGGTATGCCGCGCTCAGATATTGCTGATGCCCTTGACGACATGCACAGCTGATAGCAGAAGTGTGCAGCGCAGTGGTGACTATGTGGAGAAGCCTCAGGACAATTTTGATGATTAACTTTTGACTGTTCTTTCCTCAGCTTTCATGCTGCGGATGTTTTATTGATTCGTTGATTGTTTCGTGCATCAGGTACAAAGCTTTGGTCTATGGTAATTTGTAGAAGTAGCACAGGTGGTGGGGCATAAAATTGCTCATATCTATATAATGCCAGCAGATACAGAAATAAATAGAAAGTCATTTTAACGGGCAGATAATTCTCTTGTTAACTGCTACAAAATAAATATTTCTGATCGGTCAGAAAAGGCTGTTGTAAAGAAAGTGCACCGACTTTTAAGACACCCCTCGTATCCTTCAAAAATTCTACCTATAGGGGCCTACACCTAACCATGGCCTAGGCCATAGCTATAAATAATTTTTTGTAGCTCATATTATAATTATCTAAAAAGGGCTATTGAAATAGTATTCTATTTTTATGCCTGGTTATGTTTTCCCTTTTAGCTCAATGTATATTTTATTATTTCATTATTTATTTTAGTACACTATCTTTGCTATATCAAAATATTATACTCTAGTTTACTTTTATGTGATATAAACTTTGTTTACTTTCTTTTGTATCCCCAAAATTATATATTGATTGGTTAAAAGTTTAGTACTATGTATAGGCAGCCTTCCTATAAATCATCTAAATAAGATATATTTAAATAGTTTAAGAATCAGTACAGTTTATTATCTAAATATTTAAGAAAAATATCCTTTTTTGTTTTCAAGCTTTTAATAGCAAGTTTATAATCCAATGCAAATTCCAGTTGCTGCTAGGTGTCAGCAACTAAAGCAGTCGTCTGCTAAGATAAAATAGCCAAGTCTAAAAGTGAACATTTTTGAAGCAATGTCCAGCTGCTACAACTGCGGAGAGGTTGGCCACTTTGCCCGCGACTGTCCCAATGAACGAGGCGACGGTGCTGGCGCTGCTGGCCAACAAAGAAAAACCGGCCGAGGCGGTGGCGGCGGCGGGCGAGGTCGCAGTCGCGGTCGCAGTCGACGAGCCAACCGGCAAGATGGAGGCAGCGACGGCGGCGGTATTGTTGACAATAACGGCGTGCCGGTGTGCTTCAAGTGCAACCGATCCGGCCACCTGGCCCGCAACTGCTACCGGGGCGGCCTGACCCGCTGCTACAAGTGCAACTGCCTTGGCCATGTGGCCAGTCAATGCCAGCGAGATATTGTTGCCGGGGCCTGCTACAACTGCGGCTCGTCTGAGCACATTCAGCGCGACTGTCCGGATCCTTTGGTGAAATCTTGCTACAGGTTTGCATTTTGTTCCTTGCATTGTTTGCCTTGGGGAAAATGTTGTACGTTTTACGATCATATCATGCGCTATATTCCCTCACGCTCACTTCTCTGCCTCTTTCTCTGCCTCCCTTTCTCTGCCTCTTTCTCTGCCTCCCTTTCTCTGCCTCCCTTTCTCTGCCTCCCTTTCTCTGCCTCCCTTTCTCTGCCTCCCTTTCTCTGCCTCCCTTTCTCTGCCTCCCTTTCTCTGCCTCTTTCTCTGCTTCCCTTTCTCTGCCTCTTTCTCTGCCTCCCTTTCTCTGCCTCCCTTTCTCTGCCTCCCTTTCTCTGCCTCCCTTCCTCTGCCTCTTTCTCTGCCTCCCTTTCTCTGCCTCTCTTTCTCTGCCTCCCTTTCTCTGCCTCTCTTTCTCTGCCTCCCTTTCTCTGCCTCCCTTTCTCTGCCTCCCTTTCTCTGCCTCCCTTTCTCTGCCTCCCTTTCTCTGCCTCCCCTTCTCTGCCTCCCTTCCTCTGCCTCCCCTTTCTCTGCCTCTCTTTCTCTGCCTCTCTTTCTCTGCCTCTTTCTCTGCCTCCCTTTCTCTGCCTCTTTCTCTGCCTCCCTTTTTCTGCCTCCCCTTTCTCTGCCTCCCTTCCTCTGCCTCCCTTTCTCTGCCTCTCTTTCTCTGCCTCTCTTTCTCTGCCTCCCTTTCTATGCCTCTTTCTCTGCCTCTTTCTCTGCCTCCCTTTCTCTGCCTCTTTCTCTGCCTCCCTTTCTCTGCCTCCCCTTTCTCTGCCTCTTTCTCTGCCTCCCTTCCTCTGCCTCCCTTTCTCTGTCTCCCTTTCTCTGCCTCTTTCTCTGCCTCCCTTTCTCTGCCTCTTTCTCTGCCTCCCTTTCTCTGCCTCCCCTTTCTCTGCCTCTTTCTCTGCCTCCCTTTCTCTGCCTCTCTTTCTCTGCCTCCCTTTCTCTGCCTCTCTTTCTCTGCTTCTCTGCCTCCCTTTCTCTGCCTCCCTTTCTCTGCCTCCATTTATCTGCCTCCCCTTCTCTGCCTCCCTTCCTCTGCCTCCCTTCCTCTGCCTCTCTTTCTCTGCCTCTCTTTCTCTGCCTCCCTTTCTCTGCCTCTTTCTCTGCCTCTTTCTCTGCCTCCCTTTCTCTGCCTCCCCTTTCTCTGCCTCCCTTTCTCTGCCTCCCTTTCTCTGCCTCTTTCTCTGCCTCTCTTTCTCTGTCTCATTCTCTGCCTCCCTTTCTCTGCCTCCCCTTTCTCTGCCTCCCTTTCTCTGCCTCCCTTTCTCTGCCTCCCTTTCTCTGCCTCCCTTTCTCTGCCTCCCTTTCTCTGCCTCTTTCTCTGCCTCCCTTTCTCTGCCTCTTTCTCTGCCTCTTTCTCTGCCTCCCTTTCTCTGCCTCCCTTTCTCTGCCTCTTTCTCTGCCTCTTTCTCTGCCTCCCTTTCTCTGCCTCCCTTTCTCTGCCTCTTTCTCTGCCTCCCCTTCTCTGCCTCCCTTTCTCTGCCTCTCTTTCTCTGCCTCCCTTTCTCTGCCTCTCTTTCTCTGCTTCTCTGCCTCCCTTTCTCTGCCTCCCTTTCTCTGCCTCCCTTTCTCTGCCTCTCTTTCTCTGCCTCTCTTTCTCTGCCTCCCTTTCTCTGCCTCTTTCTCTGCCTCCCTTTCTCTGTCCCTTTCTCTGCCTCTTTCTCTGCCTCCCTTTCTCTGCCTCTCTTTCTCTGCCTCCCTTTCTCTGCCTCCCTTTCTCTGCCTCCCTTTCTCTGCCTCTTTCTCTGCCTCCCTTTCTCTGCCTCGTTCTCTGCCTCCCTTTCTCTGCCTCCCCTTTCTCTGCCTCCCTTTCTCTGCCTCCCTTTCTCTGCCTCTTTCTCTGCCTCTCTTTCTCTGTCTCATTCTCTGCCTCCCTTTCTCTGCCTCCCCTTTCTCTGCCTCCCTTTCTCTGCCTCCCTTTCTCTGCCTCCCTTTCTCTGCCTCCCTTTCTCTGCCTCCCTTTCTCTGCCTCTTTCTCTGCCTCCCTTTCTCTGCCTCTTTCTCTGCCTCTTTCTCTGCCTCCCTTTCTCTGCCTCCCTTTCTCTGCCTCTTTCTCTGCCTCTTTCTCTGCCTCCCTTTCTCTGCCTCCCTTTCTCTGCCTCTTTCTCTGCCTCCCCTTCTCTGCCTCCCTTTCTCTGCCTCCCCTTCTCTGCCTCCCTTTCTCTGCCTCCCCTTCTCTGCCTCCCTTTCTCTGCCTCCCTTTCTCTGCCTCCCTTTCTCTGCCTCTTTCTCTGCCTCCCTTTCTCTGCCTCCCTTTCTCTGCCTCTTTCTCTGCCTCCCTTTCTCTGCCTCTTTCTCTGCCTCCCTTTCTCTGCCTCCCTTTCTCTGCCTCTTTCTCTGCCTCTTTCTCTGCCTCCCCTTCTCTGCCTCCCTTTCTCTGCCTCTCTTTCTCTGCCTCCCTTTCTCTGCCTCCCTTTCTCTGCCTCCCTTTCTCTGCCTCTTTCTCTGCCTCTTTCTCTGCCTCCCTTTCTCTGCCTCCCTTTCTCTGCCTCCCTTTCTCTGCCTCTTTCTCTGCCTCCCTTTCTCTGCCTTCCCTTTATCTGCCTCCCCTTCTCTGCCTCCCTATTCTACCGATCATGTATCAACCGTCCTCCACTGAGACTTAATTAATCCTGATTATTTAAGGATTCGTGGCCATACTTTTTTGTCGCCAATACGACTGCATCAACAGGGAATGTGCTATAAAATCCATCAGCTCTTTAGTTATTTGCTCTGCAAGCCTATAATTGAGTTTACAAGCAAACGAGAGCTAGTCTAGTAGGCTACAAGAAAACAGATTATTTCAATCGCTTACTGTCTTGAGTAGCACTATTAGGATTTTGTCATCCATTCTTATGCCCAATTTGCCTGAAACAGATGCGGAGACAAAACTCACCTGGCCAAAGATTGCCCGAATAGCGCAGCGGAGGATCGGTCTTGCTACAACTGCGGCCAAGTCGGCCATCTGAGCCGCGAGTGCACGCAGGCTAAAACTGGACAGCCAATCTGCTATAAGTAAGTGTAGCCCTGTGCGCTTGGAGCTCCCCAGTTGCTGGGCCAGTCTCCCAGATCCCCAGTTGCTGGGCCAGTCTCCCAGATCCCCAGTTGCTGGGCCAGTCTCCCAGATCCCCAGTTGCTGGGCCAGCCTCCCAGATCCTCAGTTGTTGGGCCAGCCTCCCAGAGTGTCAGTTGCTGGTCCAGCCTCCCAGATCCCCAGTTGCTGGGCCAGCCTCCCAGATCCCCAGTTGCTGGGCCAGCCTCCCAGATCCACAGTTGCTGGGCCAGCCTCCCAGATCCCCAGTTGCTGGGCCAGCCTCCCAGAGTTGCTGGGCCAGTTGCTGGGCCAGCCTCCCAGAGTGTCAGTTGCTGGGCCAGCCTCCCAGAGTGTCAGTTGCTGGGCCAGCCTCCCAGATCCTCAGTTGTTGGGCCAGCCTCCCAGATCCCCAGTTGCTGGGCCAGCCTCCCAGATCCCCAGTTGCTGGGCCAGCCTCCCAGAGTGTCAGTTGCTGGGCCAGCCTCCCAGATCCACAGTTGCTGGGCCAGCCTCCCAGATCCCCAGTTGCTGGGCCAGCCTCCCAGATCCACAGTTGCTGGGCCAGCCTCCCAGAGTGTCAGTTGCTGGGCCAGCCTCCCAGATCCTCAGTTGTTGGGCCAGCCTCCCAGAGTGTCAGTTGCTGGGCCAGCCTCCCAGATCCCCAGTTGCTGGGCCAGCCTCCCAGATCCACAGTTGCTGGGCCAGCCTCCCAGAGTGTCAGTTGCTGGGCCAGCCTCCCAGATCCCCAGTTGCTGGGCCAGCCTCCCAGATCCTCAGTTGCTGGGCCAGCCTCCCAGATCCCCAGTTGCTGGGCCAGTCTCCCAGATCCCCAGTTGCTGGGCCAGCCTCCCAGAGTGTCAGTTGCTGGGCCAGCCTCCCAGATCCTCAGTTGCTGGGCCAGCCTCCCAGATCCCCAGTTGCTGGGCCAGTCTCCCAGATCCCCAGTTGCTGGGCCAGCCTCCCAGAGTGTCAGTTGCTGGGCCAGCCTCCCAGATCCTCAGTTGCTGGGCCAGCCTCCCAGATCCCCAGTTGCTGGGCCAGCCTCCCAGAACCTCAGTCACCCAGCTCGCAGCATATTTGCATATACTCGAAAGCAAAATGTCAATCTTCACTAACAGCTGCCAGAAGCCAGGCCATGTATCCAAAGAGTGCCCAGACAAGGCGGACGCTGAGCAGGGCATCCCAGTCAGCGAATGAGACAACAAAACAATAAACAAATAAACAAATAGAAAAGCAAAGATTTTATTTCCTGGTTAGTTCGAGTCTGTTGCTGCTGTTCATTTTTACCATGTTAGGTTCTGTTGAATCTATTTAATAGCTACCTAAAAACCATCCCCTTAGTAACGTATTGATATACTGCCGGCCTTGCGCTCCTACTAATATTGTTATAATTAACATTCGGGATGTTACCTGGCCTTTTCTGACTTCCCAGACTGTTTTGCCACAGTTTTGCATTGAGCGTATTATTTAACTTCAATTGGTCGGCTTTCATTCGGTAGATTATTGGCATAAATCATATCATTTTTATTACTAGGGGTAAGACTGTGTCTTTGTGTTCGCATAGCTTCATGTCCATTCATTCAGACCGCTCGCACCATGGCGTCTTGCTTGAGAGAGAGAGAGAGAGAGAGAGAGAGAGAGAGAGAGAGAGAGAGAGAGAGAGAGAGAGAGAGAGAGAGAGAGAGAGAGAGAGAGAGAGAGAGAGGGAGAGAGAGAGAGAGAGAGAGAGAGAGAGAGAGAGAGAGAGAGAGAGAGAGAGAGTCTATATTTGAAATGAGATGTAAAGATTCCCTGCTATATTTAAATCGGATTGCAATTGGTTGTCAGTAATATAGGAATTATTATTGTTTCAATGCATTGTTTCAGTATAGATTTAGTTATGTATTTCCGCGTGAGAGACTTCACAATCACTTCAACGGGACCCTGAGTCGTCCAAAAGTTCGTTGGTGTTGGCGCTTAAGTTTCTACTAAATACTTGAATATACTAAAAACTATAAAAGACTCAATAGAGTTATAGACGCTTTAGACGCAACTCAGTGGTTCTACAGCGACTCTAGCACGTTTCAGACACGGCTCTGCGGTTCCAAAGTCGTGACATTTCGTCGTTTTATAATCTTCTAGAGTCACTTCTCTCCTATTTTATCTGTGTTACCTGTAAACGATTCTGGGGCGATACATGCCCTCTTAATATACTTTTGATTGCGGACTCGTCTAACTAAGCTTTTACTTATTGTTTTGTCTAGCTGAAAAGAAATAAAAGATATCTGATTAAAACAAATCGAGTTTCTCCTAGCCCAAAAGGTTCTGGTGCGTTTTTTACTCTCTGTTTTGCTTCAAATCAATCCAAGATTTTTCTGCTTTACTGCTTTACAGTTTAGCCAGCAGTGTAATTTTATCTAAACCGGTTTGGTTTATCAAACGCTATAGAGATTTCTTTCATGCTTGCTCAAGTTTCTAGCATAAGCAATGCAGATTAAAAACCAGTGAAAGCATTGCACATTTATCCGCTGATAAACACCGTAGGCTGTGCATTCCAGTTTTCAGGGTTTCTCTGATCCAGTTTCAGTTTGCATTTATAAAAAAATTAAAACAACAAAGAAGACAAAACCGAGGCGAGAACCAACCAATATTGCTTATTATGTTTGCTTTGTCCAGCAGTAGCGGCTTTGTCATGTGGTCTGATACGTTTCTTCTAACTATTAATAATATTACTTATTATAAGTAGTCTGTGGGTGTCTAAAATAGGAGTTAGCAACTCCGTTAATACGATGGCATCAGACCCCGGCCCCGGTCGGCTTCTTGTCTGTCGAAGCCTTGCGAGCGTCAGCAGACGACTTGCGATTGTCCACAGAGGACTTCCTGCTGGCCGGCTTCTCTGGCGGAATGATCAGCACGGGCCGGTGGGCGTGGTGCAGCACGTAGTCGGACACGCTGCCAAGGAATGTACGGCGCAGAGTGCCCATTCCGCGGTTGCCCATGATGATGATGCTGACGTTCTCCTCTTTGGCCACCTCGACAATTGACTGGCCGGGATTGTTGGTCACTCGTTCCACGAATTTGGTCTCGTTACTGACGCCCAGCTGGCGGCAGCGCTCCCGCACCGCTTTGCCAATCTGGCTGCCGGCTTTCATTGCGTCCTTCATCATGTTGGCGTACACTTCGGAGTTGGCCATCAGGCTGGCGCCGGTGCCCCGCGGCAGCGCCGGCGGCTCGATGGCGTACGTGAAGATGAGAACATCGGACGACTTGTTCATGTTGTCGGCGTAAAAGGCCACGGCCCGATGGCTGTGGTCGCTGCCGTCCACAGCGATAAGAATGCGCCGGGTCATGGCACGGCTTTCTCGGCTATTGCTTGTTGGCTCAAAGAAGTTTGAGAATTCTATTTTTTAAAGATTTAGAGCGAGGCTTCGCCTACACTTTTATGCACAGGCGTCGAGGAGGGGCAATGCAGAGAGGTTGGAAATGCTATGGAGGGCTTATCTTTGTTAACTGCTCCAATGCCTGGCACGAGAGCTGCAGCTCTCTACTCGGCTCTGTGACTTATGGTCTATTTCCAACGCTATTCTTATCCGTATCGGCGTGTTTAGTCTTTATGGTTCTTTTTAATCTAATCTCGATTTTCGCTCAATTATCAGTGTATATCTTTCTCCGAAAGAGCTGCACGTCCGAATATAAAAATTATGGCAGCTGAAATAACTAATAATACATGTATTCGTCGAAACCTTTAGAAATTGGAAAAAAATTTGCGAATGCTTATAACTTTACCCCTTGAAATGTTGTGATCCAGGGTAAGCGTCAAACAATTCAGTCATTCTAAGCTCCTGATCCCTAACCCCAAAATCCTTAAACTTGTTATTACACATGTACGTACCCTTTGTTGTAACTGTCTTTGTAGTGCATGTTCGTGTACTAAAGGGGGTTGTAGCCTAGTGGTTAGAGCGTCTGACTCACAACGTGAAGGTCGAGGGTTTGATTCCCAATCCCGAGATTCAACTAGTAGATCAATTTGTGTCCTTCAGCAAGACGACGATCTGCATTGCTTCAGTTCACCCAGCTGTAAAATTGGTGCCAGCATTAGCTGGGGTAATTGAGGGTGTGTGTGGCGACCCCCAAGTCCCTCGACTGAACAGCAGCCTTCAGATACGCCGCGTAATATACGAGCGTACATGTAAATGCGGCTGAGCTGTCGGTTTCACATCTGCCCGTTAGGACAAATTGTATTTCGTCCTAAAATAATATGATGGGTTTCGGCCTTTTTAAGCCTGTAGGCTGTAGCTTCGGGCCTCGGAACTCAGAAATTAATCACTTAAAGCTCCGGCCTCTCACTCCTGTCAGATGGTCAGCCCCGTGGTAGCAAGATTGTGGGCGAGCAGCAAGGTCCTATAGCTAGGAGAAGACAGCGAGAGACAAGCAGGGAGAATTTGAAAGGTAGAGATTAGCTAATCCGCAGATTAACTAACCCGCTGCCACCAGTCCGTGCGCCCCAGCTCACCAAACCGGAGCTATCGAAATCGGACTTCCGACTAGAGGGGCATTGCACTTACCTGCCACCTAGTGTCTTTTAGCTGTCAATCTCGAAGTCATAGCCGAATAGAAGGGACGCTGCTGGGACTAAGATCACATTGGCCATGCAGGGACAGAGAGGACTTTTGCAGGATGTTCTTGCGCTGGCGAGCCTTCATACACTATACTAAATGTACTACTTCATTACCAATTCCCATAAGTACATGTACAAGTACATGTAACTGCACACTTTTGGCACTAAATGTGTTAACGCGTCGACAGATAGCGATGATGTAGGTGTATTGCCGCCTTTGGAGATCTCTAGACTAACATTTAACTCGTTTCAGCCGCTTAGCTGCCTGAGACTGCGCGAAAGCACAAGTCTGGCACTTAGGTTGCATGCTTATCATGATTTCCGAGATCGACTGATTGACTGGGGACTGTGCCGGTTCCGGTCCACTGTGACCTCTGCTCCTAGATCTAGCCACTCATCTCAGCTGGCATTGCGAAAAAGAAAGAAAACGCTAAGTCTAACTTCCAGATTTAACTTTCTTACTTAATCCGCAATCCTAAACGCCTTACATTGAGTCAGAGCAAATAGCTACTTTTAGTATTAACTGACACTTCTGCCTCGAGTTTGGCACACAAAAAGAAAGTAAGCAAAAGTGCAAATCCTATCAGACTACCTAGGAAGGGGTCAGACAAAGGGCGCACCCAGTTAAGCAGGTCAAGAAAGCCTTTCACCAAACCAATCAGAGGACCTAACTGCCGGTAGCCAAGGGATCCGCAGAGACCGAAGCGCTCGGATGGGATGCTGCTGCTGATCTTAGCTGACGAGTGCCGCCGGTACTCTTCACTTTCCGGTTGTCGTTGCTGCTCTTAGATCACTGCCGGGAGATATTGATAATGCTTCTCAGGGGGAACTTAGCTGTTGAAGCCGAAACTGCCGGGGGAAGTGGGATCAGGTCGGCAGGACCCGAAGGGAGAAGAGCCTGAAGGCAGTATCAGGCCCCGAGTTCTTTCGAGCGCGGGTCGAATTGCCGCCTTTTTATAGCTCTCATGCGGCCGATTTGTTATAACGCGCGCCGAATTTTCTGATTGGCTGAGAGCTTTTGTTAAAATGCGCCAAATTTTCTGATTGGACGACCGGGGGCAGTCAGGTCGTCTCTGATTGGCTGAGCTCAAAACCCCAAAACCCACCCCACCAGGTGGCCTTCAGGCCTTCACAATTTTAACACAAAATTATCACAAATGCTACTTCTGGAACTCTGAGACAGCTTTGAGCAGGAATTATAATCGCACACGGATTACCCGAGCCAGTCCAATTTCCACTAAAACCATGATTTTTTTTAAAGCTAATTCTTAGAATTTCTCATTCTTTCGTTTAATAAAGGCCAATTTTCACAGTTTTATTATTTTCTAACGTTAAAATGCTAAATGCGAATTGATCAAACTTAGTAGTTTCATCCCAAAAACCATAATTTCAACCGCTAATTTGTCCAAATGCTGATTTCAAAGTTGGCAAGAGACAGCTTTCGAGCAGGAATGAGTCACACACTGATCTCCATATGCACACCCCGCCCCAAGTTGGAATTCCACCCAAGGCATTTTCATTGAAAGCTAAATTACTAGAAATTGCACATTTTCGTTTTAAAAAGGTCAATTTTTACAGTTTTAACTCTTTTTAACGTTAAAATGCTGACTTTATTGAACAAAATGAATCACTTCATTCAGTAGAAACCATAATTTTTACAACTTAAAAATGCTGTTTCATCATCAAATGTGTGTATTTGGTACGTGTAATACCCCTCAAGAAGTCAGGGAAGGGATTATTCTTGAATATTGGGTTAAAACGTACAGTTTGCTATAAACCTAGCTTATAAAGCCGAGGGATGTTCCATAAGTACTTATACTTTTGCATGCTGCTCAGGAACTACGCAACCAATCATTGTAAGTTTTATGTCGCTGGAAAGCGGCTTTACTCATCTTTAATCTGTCGCCAAAATCATTTCGTTCTGTCAACTATGTCAAAAGTTACAACAAAAAACGTAGTCAAAGGTCACCCATAGACTTACAAGAAATTTTCAAAATCAAAACTTCAAAGTTCAGCACGCAGAGTTATTTTGGATTCTACATAATGCATTCTTTTTTGCTTCATAAGCGAATGCCACACCCTTTTCGTCTATGGAAAATACTGGCCTAAGCTTTCACAGCATCTTAATCTTAAGATCACAGCATCTTAATCTTGTAAAGTTTCACCACCTTGGCTGCTGCTGCATCACCATGGATGTGAACTCAAGGGAAGGACAGCGCGCTGCAATTTTTACCCTCTGGAAACTCGGAAAAAAGCGATCAGAGATTTATGCGGATTTATGCAACATTCATGGAGCTAATGCGGTGAGCAGGATGACCGTCTACAACTGGGTTGAGCAGTTCGAAGCAGGAAGGACCAATGTTGCTGATTTGCCGAGGTCGGGCCGCCCCTGCACATCAGGCTCTGATGCTCTCACCGATCGAATTCTTGATCTGCTGGACGAAGATTGTCGGCTAACGATTCGACAGATTGCAGATAGACTGGACACGCCGAGCACAACTGTGCATCGCTGCTTGTCGCGCATGGACTTTGTCAAGCTGACTGCTCGTTGGGTGCCACGCCTACTCACCTCGGACTTGAGACTGCAGAGGCAGCAGATTTGTCAGGCCAATATTCGGATGATGGAAGAATACGGTGGTTGGGATCTCTTCCATCGAATGATAGTCACTGGAGATGAAACCTGGATTCCCCATTTTGATCCACCAACGAAACGTGATTCCCAGGTCTGGATGCTGAAGGGCTCTGATCCTCCGGTAAAAGCTCAAAGGGACGCACATGGAAAGAAGATCATGCTGTCTCTGTTTTTCGACTGCAATGGTCCTCTAACTGTCGAGTTTTTGGAGCCAAACACTACAATAAACTCTGAGCGCTACGTTGAAACGCTAACAAAGCTGCATCATGACATCCAGAACAAGCGTCGTGAAAATCCCAGACCTTTCATTCTTCATCATGACAATGCAAGGCCTCATACAGCACAAAAGACAGTCGAGGCAATCAGCAAGCTGAAGCTCCATCTTCTACCTCACCCTCCTTACTCTCCAGACCTGGCACCAGCAGACTTTGCTTTATTTCCAGAGTTGAAGCGCCATCTGAAAGGACGCGTGTACGAGACCAGGAACCAGATCGAGGAGGAAGTCCGCAGAATTCTGCTGTATGTCATCCCCCGACAGCTGTACGCAGAAGCCATCAAAAGCATGTTTAACAGGTGGACCAAGTGCATCAACTCCGGTGGAAACTACGTTGAGAAGGTGTCGGTACCGACTGAGGATGAGTGACAAAGAAGTCAAACTTTCTGTCATCAACAACGCGCCTCTGTTTTCATGCTTGCCATTGTAGTTGTTGCTCTTTAAATTTCTTGTAAGTCTATGGGTGACCTTTGACTACGTTATTTGTTGTAACTTTTGACATAGTTGACAGAACGAAATGATTTTGGCGACAGATTAAAGATGAGTAAAGCCGCTTTCCAGCGACATAAAACTTACAATGATTGGTTGCGTAGTTCCTGAGCAGCATGCAAAAGTATAAGTACTTATGGAACATCCCTCGTATAATAATTTTAACATATACAGTCGGCGAAGCGGCCCGTTGATTTCGATTGACATTTAAACTGTCCCTCCCAGACCTCTCTCTCTCTCTCCTTCTGCACCCACCGAGAAAAGTGACTCATGCGGCAAACAGCTGGACAGGTTTAGTATATTACTGAATTGGCAAAACAGCCAACACCCAATGGTCATATTAGACTCGTCTTCACAGCACAGACCCATGTAGAACAGAACCACTCGTCCCTGTCTCTCTGACCTTACCATTTCTAACTGTCAAGGAATTCCGACCCCTACCTCTCCAACTTCAGTGTACAAACAGATATCTTCACAGCACGGACCCATATATTGAGCCTCCTCCAACCAAAACCCTATCTTGATTACGTCATCCACCTCCCCATAGAAGCAGTTAGCAAGAAAAAAATTTCGATGCACATATATGAACAATGCGAACCAAGCAAATCCGCGCGTCTACCAAAGCCAACCCTACCCTGCGTGCTGTAATTGCATTTGTCAATGTACACACCCTATGAATCAGTGTCTCCTTCTTTGGAACACACGAAGGCATTAGTCAGAAAGTTTGGATGCAATTAAAAACCTCTCGATGCTTTGCGTATAAACGAGTAATCGATTGAATCAATTGTACACTTGACACATTTAATTACGTGCTGCCATGCAACGGAAAGACAGGATAATGGGGTGGGTGGTCACGCAGCCTCATTCTCTCTTTCCTACTGATTTTTCATTATCCATCAATCTCAGCTCTTTCCGGGGCAACTCGCGCATGTGTGCATAGTTCCTCATCAGATTTACCACATGTTCATTTACATGTGATGTACATATGCAAGCGGCAGCCGATTTAAACCTGAGAAATGGTTGAAGCACTCCCCCGACTATGACTAAATGCACGTACGTTCAGTCAAATACAGGAAAATTTGATACCCGTAGTATGAAGATGTAATCTTCACGAAAGCTTCACATGTTTATCTTTCTCTGGGGAAATGACGATAGTTTCTCAATAAAAATCTGTCATAGGACCAATATAGCAGTTTAAATATTTTCACGAAAATGTCGCATTCTTCCAAGAACTGATTTTTGCAAGCTCTACTGTCAGTAGGAAGATGAGTTTTCATAGAGACATTTTGTAAAACATAGACTAAACTTTCAAATCATTCGTTTACACGACCAACTGTCTATATTAATGGTGGGGTTATTATTACTTTACAGAAAAACGCATGTCCTGTGTTACGACACTGCCTAGCAACCGTATAATTTTTGCAGGTCAAGGAGCATTAATACATGAACTAACACTCCTATTTTACATTCATTGAGAGGCGGCGGCGCGGGCGGAGGCGGCAGTAGAGACAGGGACTGTGCTGCGCACAGTCACGGTCCGGCCACCCTCCGCCCGCTGTCGCCAAAGTCTGCATTTTAACGTAAAAATGCATAAAAACTGTGAAAAATTGTATTTTCTTATGAAAAAATGCTCATTTCTAGCAATTTAGGCTTCAATAGCCATGTCTTTGGCTGATTTTGGGCTGGCTTGTGGATGTTTGTGTGGGGTTCATTCCTGCTTAAAAGCTGTCTAAGGTCAAGTTGAAAGCGACATTTGGACAAATTAGCTGTTGAAAGTATGGTTTCTAGTGATGAAACTACTGATTTTGATCAACAAAGTCTGCATTTTAACGTAAAAATGCATAAAAACTGTGAAAAGCTGCATTTTAATGAAAAATGTGCATTTCTAGTCATTTAGCTTTCAAAATAACCAAATTTATTGTTTGAAATTCCAACATTACTTTGTATGGAGAGGTCAGTGCATGATTCATTCCTGCTTCTAACAGATTAAACCGTCTCAAAGACCAAGTCTGAAAGCTTGAAGTGAGAAGGTAGGGGAGGCGGAGAGGCAGAATTGAATAGCCTCACGTATTTAAATTTGTGGACTTCACTACTTCTAGTAAACGCAAGGGTGACTTATACATTTTACAAATTTCAGAATCAAGTAAATCAGAATTGCATGCGGTGGAGACACTGATTCATAGGCTGTGTACATTTACAAATGCAGCTGGGGTTTGTCAATGTAGGTAGAGGTTGGCGGACTCGGATTTGCTCAGATTCGCGGGGTTGATGTGTGCATTAAAAGTTGGTTTCTTGCTATCTGGGGCGGCATGGATGACGTAATCGGAGAAGAGAGGGGTTTTGAAGTTTAATATAGGTCTGTGCTGTGGAAAGATCTGTTTGTACACTGAAAATGGAGAGAGGGTCGAAATTCCTTGGCATTTAGAAGGGGGGACAGAGAGAACAGGGGCGAGTGTTAAAATTTAGCTCGATTTGTTATGGGGTCTGCGCTGTGTCTGGTAAACATCGGAGGGGTGGCTGTTTTCGAACAGGGTTGAATTTGACTATGGTCCGAGTTAAAGGGTGATTCAGCATTCAGTATAGGAGCTTCGAGGGGATGGTTTACTGTAATTAAAGCGCGACGAAGCGTCTTGTATCATACCCACTGTCAATAGAAATATAAAGCACTGCTTCAACACAGTCTTGTATTTGGGGGGCAGACTTGGGAGAGGCTTGGATGACGCAAACTCCACCCCATCGCTTGGCGAGAGTTTGTACAGGCCCGCCTCTATATGAAAGTATGTGTATTTTATAAGTGATTTCGAATAAATTATCAGCATATTCAAACCTACATTCTCCGAGGGTGAAAATGTACATACCTAATTTTTGGGGTATGTAGCGGATATGAGTATAGAGGCTATCGATGTACATATAGACTCCGACCCGTATTATTCAAATGTCTGAGAAATGTACATTGGAAATATACATTTACGTTGTAGGCTACACAATTAGTTGACTCATTTGGTAGTAGTAGATGAGATTGTACACTGTACATGTAGTAGGGTTTCGAGTTGTAATTTTGGTGCGCGCGCGCGCTGGGGATGACACTGTAGATTAATGCACATACTGCATACATATAGAATTGGGGATATAGACATGGACATTTGAGTTAGGGATTAATGTACATGGAATTAATGTACATATCCAATTTGGGATAGATAGGGATTAATGTACATGGAATTAATATGAGCACATGGATTATTATGACTACGGGGATGACACTGTAGATTAATGTGAGTGTACATGTAGAATTGGGGATAGACAATTTGGGATAGGGATTAATGTACATGGAATTAATGTACAATTTGAGATAGATAGGGATTAATGTACATGGAATTAATATGAGCACATGGATTATTACAACTACATATTGAATCACGCTTAGGATAGCGTTTTTGTATACTACTTACTTCATTTTCAGATAGTAGTATAATTTGCGTTTTTTGCGTCAGAATTCTGAAAATCAACAACATTATACGCGTTACGTAGTCTATTCATAGCTGAAAAATAACTTGTAATGAAAAGGAGTCTGTACTAATGATATCGACATAATAAGAGATGGTCTCATGGCATGTTTAGGTTGAATTTCTAATAGAATTTGCATCGACTAAACGCAGTCTTGTTAGCTCAAAAAGAAAGTAAAAATAAAAGAAGACAGTTTTTTAGTACTGAAGGTACGGTTAAAAATATTTGCTTGGATTTGGTCATTGAGACAATGTTTTATTTAAATTATTTTATGTCGGAATAATTTTAGGAATATTGAATATATGTAGGCTTTAACGTACATGTAAATTGCAAAGCAAAATATAGCATAATCTTTTAGTCACACTAATCATGAATGACGAAATTTTTGTTTTTAAATATGGTATTTAATTTATAATTCAGATTCAATATGCTTTTAAAAGTGTTTCTTCCTAAGGCCTGCATTTTCCTAGATTTTACTACATTGTCCTCAGTCGATGTTGCTACTTAGACTAGAAATTCCATTTTGGACATGGGTTCGCCTTAATTTCTTATCGTGGACTTTGTATATGTCAATTGCTAGAGTTGCTCCAAAAACTTCAGAGCTTAACGCGGGCGAACAAGTTCAATGAAATCCTCAGATGATGCCGACAGCTCAGCAGTCACCTCAAAAAACCACCAGACGGCTCAGCCATCGCAGACAGTCGCCAGAAATCCACTGCTTCACCGGCACTCGTCAAAGATCCTCAAACTAGCAGGCGATGGAGACTTACCTGGCACGCGCCTGGCCGCCAGTCCGAGCTACCAAGGCGTTATGCTCGGCGACTTGGCCAACGTGCCACCTGAGAATAGCCGCGTCGTACGCATCTTTCTATCGTCGACCTTCTCCGACATGTCGGCGGAGCGCAACTACCTCATGCAGCGCGTCAATCCCCGGCTGAAAAGGTTCTGTAGAGACACCTACGGACTGGAATTTCACACCATCGACATGCGCTGGGGCGTAGGCGACGATGTTCAACTAGATCATCGGGGTCCGGAAATCTGCTACCAGGAGATCCAGAATGCCCTGCTGACGTCAGCCGGCCCCTATTTTATTTGCCTGCTCGGTCAACGGTATGGCAATCAGCCGCCAGCTGCAACAGTGGAGACTGACACCTTTGAAAAGATTATTTCGGCTCTTACAGCCGATGGCCAGGACGTGTCCTGTCTGCGGGACTGGTACGCCATTGACGTCAACAGTCAGCCGCCGGTTTGCGTGCTGAAGCCCATTGCGACACCGGCTGAGGCGGTGAGCTGTGGATACTTTATAGTACCTGTAAAAATTAACACGAATTATTGTGGAAAAAGTGGATAAGTAGTACGAACTTCGGTCACAAATTTATAGGTAAATAAGCTATTCCAAGGAAACGGTACTGGCCAACACGAATTTTATACCAAAAATTATGAGATGTGACCTTACAGAAATCAACTCCACCTTCCAGGGAAATGAGACACCCCTGCTTGAGTCTCAGTGCCGAGTTCGCGATCTATTTCGCTCATTTCTGCATTAAGCAGCATATACATATTCAATATTAGTGGTGTTGTTTAGCATTTTAGTAGAATTAAGTGATTTTTCTTCATGGTTCTTGATCAAATGAGCAAACGAAGTGTGTTTTGCTTGTTGCTATAATCGTTTAAATACGAGCGTGATCTCTACCGAAACTTTTTAGACCGATAAGGAGTTTCTTAGAAAGGCTCATCAGAGCTGGGCAGCTGTGAGCGATCGCCTAATTGACTTGATGCGGAGAGGCGCCGAGCTCTGCTTCCAATGCGGCCAAATTTCGCAGATGCAAATGAAGAAACTCACCGCTTCGGTCACGGAGACGGAGATTCTAAATGGAATTTTGTCAATGCCCGAGAAGAGGCTGGCGCAGGCGCTGGCATTTGTCAGGGAGTACTCCAATCTGGAGACGCAGCGCGATCTGTCCCGCGGCAAGCTGTTTAAGTTTATCGACCTAATGGATTCTGTCGACGAAGCTGGCAAGCCAGTGAAGGTTATTAACCCCACTGTGAACCAGATGGTAAAGCAACTCAATGAAAGTGTTCTAACTAGATTGCCCAGCTCAAATGCATTTAAATACTCGCTCGAATGGACCGACGATCACGATGGCGCAAGTTTGGACTCGAAAGAAAACTATCTAGAGCGCTTCGGTAATGACTATTGCTGTGAAGTTCAGCGACTTGTGGCCGAATCCGTGCGGGAGAGCATGCGGCTCCGATCCGACGATCTCTATTCAGAGGTGCTGCAGCACTCGACTGCGTGCGTCAACTACGTGAAGAAGTTCCAGGGTCGGCAAGAGATCATCGACAAGGTGAAGGCTTATGTGCAAGCGAGCAACACAACGGAGCCTCTGGTGGTGTACGGCGACTCGGGCAGCGGCAAGACCTCTCTTCTTGGCAAGGCCGCCAGTCTGGTGCGAAGCTGGTTGCCAGAGTCCGATTCCAAAGATGCCATCGTGCTGCTGCGATTCCTCGGTACCAGTCCCGGTACGTCGAGCATTCGACAGACACTTAAGTACCTGTGCCGTCAGCTCGCTGTGTTCGGCAACGAGGACGACCAGGAAAAGTGCCAGTTGCTCGACGACTTCAAGGAGATCTTGAACACCTTCTACTCCATGCTCGAACGCATGGGCCAGTTCAGGAGAATCTTGGTGTTCCTTGACAGTGTTGATCAGCTGGACAGCTCTGACGGTGCCTACCATCTGACGTGGGTGCGGACGCCATTGCCTGCCAACGTGAAGATGGTTGTGTCCACGCTGCCCAACATGTTCGACTTGCTGAAGACATTCAAAGGGAAACTGCCGAACCCAGACTTCTACGTAGAGGTGACGCCACTGGAGACCAGTCTGTGCACCAGCATTTTGTCGGCGCTGCTCAGCGAACAAGGTCGCACTCTGAACGAGCAGCAATGGGCTCTGGTCGAGCAGGCATTCTCCAAGTGCTCACTGCCAATCTATGTTCACCTGCTGTACCACGAGGTTCTGAGATGGCGCTCTTACCAACAGGTAGATGAGTCGTCTCTGCGCTACACCGTTCGTCAGGCAATATTTCAGCTGTTCGAGAAACTCGAGTTGAAGCACGGCAGGCTGTTTGTAAGTACTTCATGTTAGTTACAGTAGCCCAGGCTAGTGAGAATAACCCACTACTATCCACTTATCTACAGTGATTGGATTTGATTTTCCAGACATCTCACGCCCTGGCATTCATCACTGCATCGAGAAACGGACTGTCAGAGTCGGAGCTGGAGGATCTGCTCAGTCTGGATGACGCCGTCCTCATTGACGTGTTTCAGCATCACCTGCCGCCCTTCATCCGCATCCCGCCGATCTGCTGGGCTCGACTTCGTCACGACATTGGCTCTTACCTGGTCGAGAGAGAGGCGGACAACATCCGGGTAGAGTTCTGGTACCACCGACAGTTCATCGAGGTGGCTCAGGAGTACTTCTTGTCGGACGAAAAGACCAGACGGGACATTCACTCCATCATGGCAGACTACTTCTTGGGTCTGTGGAGCGGCAGGAGAAAGAAGTTCGTGTACCCAGCCTATCTGCGCAAGAAGCTCGTAAGTGATGACCGCTGCAGTTGATCTGCTCTCTGAAACGCCTTCAATGCGTTCTCACTGCTCCCCTCCAGAACCTGCCCGAGTTCTCAATGGAGGATCGAGCCGTTCCCGAGCAGCCATTCGTGCTCCGCAAAGATGAGGACGGCACTGCTCAGTACAACCTGCGAAAGCTGAACGAGCTGCCGTGGCACCTCATCAAGTCCGGTCGAGTGAACGAGTTCTACGACTACATTGTGTTTGACTACGACTTCATGTTCAACAAGCTGAAGGGCACGTCTCGGTACCTGCTGCTGAGAGACCTCGACCTCCCGCAGAAGCTCGGAGTCGAGTACACCAAAGAGGCCGAGCTCGTGTACAATGCAATCCGACTCTCCGCTCAGAGTCTCGTGTACGACCCTGTCAATCTGAGCGTTGATCTCATCGGTCGGCTCATCATGTACGAGAAGGACTGTCCTCGAGTGAAGCTGCTGCTCAACCAGTGTCGCCAGTCGAAACAGGCTCTCAGCAACTGCTGCCTCATCCCGAAAGTGCAGTGCTTCGACTCCGGGTCTGGAGTTCTCTACTCCAGTTTCGATCTGGGTCTTGGACTAGGCATCATGCTTCCGAATGGTCAGGTGGCGGCCTTCTCGCTCATTAATAACGACATCACGTTTTACGATATCGAGGGAAATGAGATTAAGCGTTTTCCAAGCAACTACAACTTTGCAGTTAGTTTAAAGTACCTCGCAGAGGGCAACGTGCCCGTGTCAGAGGACTGCGTGGCAACTGTGATTGCTTTGCGGGATAAAAACATGCCGGTAGATGAGGAGGAAGTAGAATCTGCCCAGGGCTCTGGTTCAGATTCAGAACAGTACGATGTTGTTCGCCTAGACTTTATTAATGGAAAAGCTACCAAGTTGATGTCTCTGGCTCGACCACACAAACTAAGCATTCAAGATATTCATATAGTCACGGAGAACTACATCCTCCTTGGGAAAAGCCAATCAGATACTAGCATCGACGTGAGTTTATTGTCAATAAAAGACAATATTCTAGTTCCCCTTTTGGATGATCAGGTTTTAGTGCCCTCATCTTTCGGACGGCAATACCTGGACCCAGAGCAAGACCGTATCTGCGTTGGAATTTCCACCAAAAAGTCGAAATCCACCTTTTTACTGTTCAAAAACTTGAAGACTGGAGCAGTTTTGAGCGGAGACTTGCTCGATATATTCCGATCTGTAGACAAGTCGAATCTCGAGGCTATTTGTTCGCCATCCGACATCAGTCAACGGCCACGAAATCCAGGACTAATCGATCTGCTGCACCAGGCGACTCACATAGCATTGGGCTGTTGCTGTTTAGCCCCAGACGGCAGCGTCGTAGCACTACTGTCGGTGCACAGTGCCGAGCTGACCGAGTGCACTATACTAGTGACATTCTGCACATGTGCTGAGGCTCTGCGGCCGACCTATATTGTAGACACCGGCTCGAGATTTCTTTCGAAATCGACGCAATGCATTCGCAGCGCCTCTATGAATCGAATCGCATTTTTTATTGAGATGTCAACAAATAAAACTGAAAGTTCCAGTCAAACGCCCTCCATGCGCAGAGGCTACATCTACGAATGTCACTCAAAGCGAGCGGTTGAGCTCCGCATTGATGACAATCTGAGCAGATTCTCAAAGTCGCTCAAAAAGTTCGGCAAATCGATGCGTGCATGCTTCACAGAGAATGAAAAACTGCTGGTGACCAACGAATTCCAAACTTTACTGTTAGTTTGGTCAGTGCAAACTGGCCAGCTGTTGCACGGAATCAAGGATGGCGCAGCTGAGGGAATTCTGTGCGGTCAACCCAAGGGCACTGAGTTCATGACTATCTGCTACTTTCCCAACTTTCCTGACAGCATGAACATCTCATTGAAGGTCTACAATCTGGGAGTCTTTAATCAGGAAAATCAGCCAGTTGAGCAGGGTGGCATGACCCTGCCATTGTTCACCCACCGGTTCGCCTGGTCCTGCTGTGCCAAAGTTGCCGGAGAGCCTCGCAAGATAGAAGTCCTCGGCGAGGAACCAAAAGATACGCTGCTGTTGGACTCCGAGTCTCTGGAAGTCAGTCGTGTCGGTGCCGCAGGCCAGGCAGACTTTGTGCGAGTTCTTATTGATGAGCCGCGAGTTGAGCTGGTCAGAAAATCGTCCAATCAAGGCAAAGTGATTCTGGTCCTGCCCAACTGCCAGCTTGAGAACGTGCTTTCTGTTTCACAGCAGATTCAGGAACCAGATGTGAAGCCAGAACCCTGCGCCATTGAGGAGCCCAAGAAGTTTTTAGAAGACCTAGAATTCACCGTGCTAGTCACCAAGGCTTCGGATGGGACTGAGAATCGTCACGTGACATCAGCGCCGTTGCGCGAGTACAGCAGTTTGATATTTACGTCGACACCAATTTCGCAATTCTATTCCGATTCGCCTCTAATTTTTGTTGACGAATCGAGAAAACTATTGATGTCAATGACTTTCAATAAAAGCTTTCTATCATATGATGTTGCTGTTTCGACTATTAATCTAGAAACGTTTTCCGGAGAGCAAAGCAAAATTAACTTGGAAAACCTTGAAGCGGAGCATCCATTTTCCGATCAATTTCTAAGCGTGTTTAATTACGTAATTGCCAACGAGCTCAGGCCTGCCGCTAGAAACCGAGCTCAAACAGCGGATGAAAGTAACAAGGAACTGAGCCTTTACAATCTGACTACTGGGGAAAGGCAGTCGAAAATCAATAAGTTCTTTCAGTACTACCTGCGCAACAGAACTAGCTGCATCGAAATCCAGTTCGTTGCAGAGCAACGGATTTTGAACCTGGCGATCTCGCAAAAGGAACAGGCTGCCAAGCTGATTCGCACCGGAGTTGGCGTGCCGTCCATATGGCTTGGCTTTGTCATCCGATTGGAGTATGGCGAAACGTCAATACCGCAGTCGAGCTTGTGTCAGCGCAACAGTAAATACTTCGATATGGGGCCTTCAGTTGCATTTCTGAGCGACAACCAGCACCTGGTGAACTACAAGCTGCAGATTGTGGACTACATGGCAGGAGACGTGATTCGCTGTATCCGGCCGGATGAGGAGCTGCACTTTCTGCAGCTGAAGGTTAGAAGTCTTAAAAATTTAAAGCATTCCTTTCGTAACTTCTACTACGAGCAATAGGTTTGTTTACACAATTTCCCTCACGAAAAATTACAGGTCACTCGCGACGAAAGTCTTCTTGTTGGCCAGCTGTTCTTTCCATCGTACGAGGTCAACGTTGCCGCGTTTGCAAAAATTAGTGCCAACGAAAAAGAAGAGGGCACATTCGCTATTTTGCCACCGCGTTGTGTTCAGGTGAATGATCTGCATAACATTGCTGAAATATTTCTGAGAATAATCAGTACTCGACCGTAGCTCAGGACAGGGGGGTCTTTCTCGAAAATTGCGTAATTTCTATGGTAAGTTCGATCTTAAGTTAGAACTTTACGCTCTCCGAAAGATCAATACTAAGCCAGTTTCTCGAAACTCGCTTAGACTTTGCGTGACTTACGCGATTCGTAAGTCTAGTTAAGTCGATAAAATGTTGTCTATGGAAGAGAAGACAAAAAATCAAATCTAAAAAGCTAATTTTAATAATATGGATTTCTTGCTTTATTTTTTACTAACAGTAATAGGAATTGGGCACCAGTTTTATTTTATTTTATTTTATTTTATTTTATTTTATTTTAGGAAAGTACCCAAAGAAATACATGCATGTACAAGCAAAAGATTATAATGTTTTAGAACGCGAGCAGTTGTTAACCAGTTTTTTTGGCTTGACAGCTAAAAGTCGTAACAGATCAACTCAATTAAAGTAGACAATCAACCCGCACAACTCCACATTGACCCCCTAAATCACAGAACTCACCAGTTGTCGTGGACATCACTACCAATCACACCCTCAGACCAGAGTTTCTCTTCAGACGTCGGCTCTCATTGAATTCCCCGTCCTTCCAGAGGCTCCATGGCTTTCCACATAGGTTGAACAAGTAGTATTTATTGCAGCATGCTGAAAATAATTCTTCAACGTAGAAGCGCCATAGCAATCACCACATTGATTTCGGATCTCTAAGATTAAACACTTAAGAACGTAGTTGAGATCGCGCTTGCTCAAACTCGGATGCGGGTGCCAATGGCAAGTCACTTTAGACAGCTTCGACTTCAGCAACACTAAACTAAGTGATTCAATGCAAATAACTCGAAAATGTCACAGAAAAGGTTTAGTAGAGATAAAGACAACTACTCACTCTTAAATATAGGATTCAATACTTGGTCACGAGTGCGCGAAGCAACACGATATATATTTCTCGTGCATTAAATGACTCCAGCCAATACGCGATCACGAGCTACGAAAGCGAAGAAATCTGTGCTGAAAATTGAGATGAAGAAAGAATCGTAACTTTTTCTCGAGTTTCCTTATACATGCGCTGTATGTACAGCTTTCCCATTGTGTATTTTCACGACGTTTACTTTATGTAATAAAACTATTTAACATTTAAGAAAACCGACCCTGCACCCGCCTTCTGACTGCCTATCAAAAAGTCAAATATGATACGAGTATACATTGGCAACTGAAAGCATGAGCATACGGATGGGCCATAGAACAATGCTTTTAAACGAGCCTCATACTTTTTTCGCCATGAATTGGCTCGTTTCCGGTCCTGAGTAATCAAGTTGTCCTTGGCTTTTATACATTTTTATCGTGTTACGAGTGCGCCTAGCTGGAGGGTTTTTGCCATAGACGCACAAGTCAAAGTGCTTAATTCCCATTCTTATTTAATCCAACATGTGTGGCTAAAGTAGACAAGGGTGAAGCTGGGGGTGTGGAGTTAGACTTGAACCATAGACAAAATATGCGCGAGCTAGTCTGAACATTCTTGCACGATGGAAAGAAGATTATGCTTGTAGTCTATGGCTGTTATGCTAAATATAGAAACATTGCCCATTACATTCTTGCACGATTGACATTCCTGCACGGAGTGCACATGCAAATTCAAGGTGCTTTTACCATAGACACTTGCATTTCTGCACGCATATGGCGACTTCCAAAGCATTCTTGCACGCTGGATCAAATAAGAATACCCAGCACAGTCGTTTTTGAGAACTGCACCAAATCAAAATTTCTCTATGGTTAAAACGTACAATGTTAATATGGCCAAACGGGGTATAAATATATCGCTTGTATTATTTCCGTTTATTTTAGTGTATGGTCTAAAGCATAAGCTTCGGACTCGCATCCAGGGCTCGGCTTTGCCTCGGCCAAAAAAAGCACATGTTCTTTGTATCTAAGGACCAACTTCCTTTACGATTAATTCGAAGTTTTCCCGAAGTGAAGCTCTCAGTGCACGATTGAGCACTACTCAACCTGCTTTTTAAAACAGGTGTACCGCATCAGCGATGGCTCACGACTAGCCAACTATCTGTTCGAGACCAGCCCTCTTGGCTTCTGTATCTTCGGACAGCCTGACCGAGACCTATTGGTGTTGTTTCAAAACAAGCCCCTACAACTGTTCTGTCTGGTTGAACCACCCGAAGACGCTGAGACGACAGCAACAGTGCATTCAGTGCAGCGCATGGAAGCGGCCGAAAGTCTGGCTTCTTTGTCGCACAATGAAATGGATTACGAAAATCAACTGGACAGTCTACGTGAGCTTCTTGGTTATTTGTAATATTTGTAATTGGGTTTCTTGAAGTTTTACTGGGATTATATAGTATCCGAGCTCCGTCCCCGCTTCCTGTCCCAGCACGAGTCCTTTGGGTTCCCTGTCCCAGCACGAGTCCTTTGGGTCCCCAGTTACTGCACGAGTCCTTTGGGTCTCCTGCCCCAGCACGAATCCTTTGGGTCCCCTGTCCCAGCACGAGTCCTTTGGGTACTCCGTTACTGCACGAGTCCTTTGGGTCCCCCGTTACTGCACGAGTCCTTTGGGTCTCCTGCCCCAGCACGAATCCTTTGGGTCCCCTGTCCCAGCACGAGTCCTTTGGGTACTCCGTTACTGCACGAGTCCTTTGGGTCCCCCGTTACTGCACGAGTCCTTTGGGTCTCCTGTCCCAGCACGAGTCCTTTGGGTTCCCTGTCCCAGCACGAGTCCTTTGGGTCTCCTGTCCCAGCACGAGTCCTTTGGTTCTCCTGTCCCAGCACGAGTCCTTTGGGTCTCCTGTCCCAGCACGAGTCCTTTGGGTCCCCTGTACCAGCACAAGTCCTTTGGTTCCCCTGTTCCAGCACCAGTCTTCAGGCTTCTCCAGTCCTATAGTGTCCAATCAGTCTAACAGTCTCAGTTTAACATTCCACTCAATTCAATGGATGGCAGGTGTAGCCCTGGGCCAGGCCATGCTCGAACTGGCCGTCGCTCGCCCTTCGGACCCCGTCGCATTTCTTGCCAACGCTCTGCTACGATTGAGGCTTTCCTGCGTTGGAGACCCTCAGGTTTCCACCGAGAAGCGAGCTTAATAATAAAGAATGCTTAACATTGTTGAATTAAAATATTTGCTTTACTACCAGCAAAGTATGTATGCTTACATTTCGAGGTCAAATTGTGCGCGGTTAGAAGGCGTGCAAATGTGGAGATGAAGAATAGTGATAAACCGGTTCGTGTCGTCATGAACAGTGTGGACAAATTTTGTTTTGCTAATAACTCGTGATTCTAGTCTAGCATTCCTTTTATTGTATGCTATAAATTATAAAATGCAAGCTTTTTTCGGACTTTGAATATTAATTTCTCAAATATACATTTATATAAGGTGCACAAAAGTATGCTCATCTCATACTTTCAACTTCTTTCTGGCTGCCTAATACCACTATCTACTAGTAAGTAGCATAAGTGGGGTTGCTACTTGCTATTCTTGTTGATTGATTAGTCATTCTCTAAAGGCAGGTAACTTTCTTATGCTTTATAGGAAACTTCATTTAAATACTCATAACTTTATCTACTTTGCCCAGTTTGAATTCGGTTCATTGCAGTTTCATTTTCCCGTGGTTCAGTTGGTTCCAGTGTCACTAACACGGAATTCAGTTGGTTCCAGTGTCACTAACACGGAATTCAGTTGGTTCCAGTGTCACTAACACGGAATTCAGTTGGTTCCAGTGTCACTAACACGGAATTCAGTTGGTTCCAGTGTCACTAACACGGAATTCAGTTGGTTCCAGTGTCACTAACACGAAACTCAGTTGGTTCCAGTGTCACTAACACGGAATTCAGTTGGTTCCAGTGTCACTAACACGGAATTCAGTTGGTTCCAGTGTCACTAACACGGAATTCAGTTGGTTCCAGTGTCACTAACACGGAATTCAGTTGGTTCCAGTGTCACTAACACGAAACTCAGTTGGTTCCAGTGTCACTAACACGGAATTCAGTTGGTTCCAGTGTCACTAACACGGAATTCGGTTGGTTCCAGTGTCACTAACATGAAATTCAGTTGGTTCCAGTGTCACTAACATGAAATTCAGTTGAGTCCAGGCACTGTTTATTCGAGCACAAACTCACGCCCGCTCTGCATGCGTCCTTTATCCGTACTGTAAAACTTTTTCCTTACGAAACGCCGGGGCAGACTGCAGTGGATTAAATCTAGAAATTGATTTCTTTTGGGTAAGTATGCCAGCCCTCTCTCACCCGCCATTCTGTTGAGTTGATCTTTGCCGTCGCAACGGCTTATGGCCTGATCGGAGGTCGGTACAAGCAAAACAATATTAGATAGTGCGAACTCTGCACCACACAGCAGACTTGGGCCAGTTCAGTGCGGACCTGAACTGCAGGCCTTACCTACCGTATGCGCGGTGACGCTGCAATGTCGAAACCAAATGAGAGTTTTATTTTGTCTGCTTAAAAATCTAAGAAAGAACACCGTGTTAGTAATATTATAGTCTTGTTAATAATATTTATTTAAATGCTTAGTTTTGTCAAAATAAGTCAATCAGTTGAAGAGATGCTTAACTATGTACTTACTTACTTACTGTAAACTTACTGTAAATTTATAAACTGCAACATAAACTACAGAGTCGCTCAATAAACTAGCTGGTACACAGGCGCTAAATAAACTACAGAGGCGCTAAATAAACTACAGAAGCGCTAAATAAACTACAGAGGCTGTAAATAAACAACAGAAGCGCTAAATAAACTACAGAGGCGCTAAATAAACTACAGAACGCTAAATAAACTACAGAGGCTCTAAATAAACTACAGAAGCGCTAAATAAACTACAGAAGCTCTAAATAAACTACAGAAGCGCTAAATAAACTACAGAGGCTCTAAATAAACTACAGAAGCGCTAAATAAACTACAGAGGCTCTAAATAAACTACAGAAGCGCTAAATAAACTACAGAGGCGCTAAAAAAACTACAGAAGCGCCAAATAAACAACATAGGCGCTAAATAAACTACAGAAGTACTAAATAAACTACAGAGGCGCTAAATAAACTACAGAGGCGCTAAATAAACTACAGAGGCTCTAAATAAACTACAGAAGCGCTAAATAAACTACAGAAGCGCTAAATAAACTACAGAGGCTCTAAATAAACTACAGAAGTGCTAAATAAACTACAGAGGCTCTAAATAAACTACAGAGGCTCTAAATAAACTACAGAAGCGCTAAATAAACTACAGAGCCTCTAAATAAACTGCAAAAGCGCTAAATAAACTACAGAGGCTCTAAATAAACTACAGAAGCGCTAAATAAACTACAGAGGCGCTAAATAAACTATAGAAGCGCTAAATAAACTACAGAGGCGCTAAATAAACTACAAAAGCGCTAAATAAACTACAGAGGCTCTAAATAAACTACAAAAGCGCTAAATAAACTACAGAGGCTCTAAATAAACTGCAGAAGCGCTAAATAAACTACAGAGGCTCTAAATAAACTACAGAGGCTCTAAATAAACTACAGAGGCTCTAAATAAACTGCAGAAGCGCTAAATAAACTACAGAGGCTCTAAATAAACTACAGAAGCGCTAAATAAACTACAGAAGCGCTAAATAAACTACAGAAGCGCAAAATAAACTACAGAGGCTCTAAATAAACTACAGAAGTGCTAAATAAACTACAGAAGCGCTAAATAAACTACAGAGGCTCTAAATAAACTACAGAAGTGCTAAATAAACTACAGAAGTGCTAAATAAACTACAGAGGCTCTAAATAAACTACAGAAGCTCTAAATAAACTACAGAAGCGCTAAATAAACTACAGAAGCGCTAAATAAACTACAGAAACGCTAAATAAACTACAGAGGCTCTAAATAAACTACAGAAGCGCTAAATAAACTACAGAGGCTCTAAATAAACTACAGAAGCGCTAAATAAACTACAGAGGCTCTAAATAAACTACAGAAGCGCTAAATAAACTACAGAGGCTCTAAATAAACTACAGAAGCGCTAAATAAACTACAGAGGCTCTAAATAAACTGCAAAAGCGCTAAATAAACTACAGAGGCTCTAAATAAACTACAGAAGCGCTAAATAAACTACAGAGGCGCTAAATAAACTACAAAAGCGCTAAATAAACTACAGAGGCGCTAAATAAACTACAGAAGCGCTAAATAAACTACAGAGGCGCTAAATAAACTACAGAAACGCTGAATAAACCACATGTACGTTATACACTTGTATTGGCGTTGGACAAACACAAAGTCGGTAAATGCATCTATACAGGTGCTGAATAAACAGATTTGATAGTTGTATAATAAAAATAAATATTCGCGGGCGGTAGCTGAGCCACCGCATTCAAGTTCCAGGCACAAAAATCCGGCCCACTAATCTGATAGTTGCAACTAGCTGATTAAGCACATAGATCTGCGAGCAATAACATACAATAATTTGTACAAACTTTTCGTCGCTACAGTAGTAGTTTTATCTTTTTAAAGATGAAACACCAATGCAAGTTTCATATTTATTGCGTAAACAACTTAGGCACACTATATCCGAAAAAATATTCCATTTCGGAAAATTACCGAACCAATTTGGGGAGGGGGTCAAAATTAGTACGAGCGTAAGAAGTGAGTGAATGATAATATCTGGTGAATGCGATGCATGGCTACGACAACCCCTCTCACTCTGTAGTAGTATGCGCTACATTGAACTGTCCTCTCTTAAGGTTAGCTTGGCTTCCGTTGAAGAACTATCTAGAAAGATCTAGTTTCTTGTTTTCGTGACAGAGCGACAGAGTGAGAGAAGAGAACCCCGACAGCCACCCCACCTCCGTCTCCGTACGCCAAGCCAGGAGGTTGGGGGGGGCGGGCCAGTGTACAGCGGTTTCTGTTGTGCATGAAAGCGCTGCTGGGTGGAGTGGGGTGGGGCTGTTTACTGCTGCTAGACAGGCAGCAGAATTCCGTCATGCAAAGCGCAAGTGAGATCTGGGACAATTCAGTATAAATAGATGACGGGGCATTGCCACAACTACCCAAAGCCCAATCCGTTAGACCTGTCTGATTAGTTTTAAACAGCCAAGACTACTATACGCTATGGACAATATTCTTGTACACTCGGACGAGCATGTAGGCATGCGAGTTCCCATGAAATACCGAGACGAGAAGGCCGTAGTGCGGCCGGCCAACCTGGTTGAGCTGATCGCCGAGGTCGACAAGATATTCAGCGAGGACACGGTCAATGTCGACTACGTGCACGCCCTGATGGAGTCGTACAAGAGCAACCCGGCTGACTGGCGCGCCTATGCCAAATTCGATCCGCACAGGTACACTCGCAACCTGGTCAGCGAGGGCAACGGCAAGTACAACATGATGCTGTTGTGCTGGAACGAAGGCCAGGGCTCGTCTATACACGACCACGCAAATAGCCACTGCTTCATGAAGGTGCTGCAGGGATCCTTGATTGAGACTCAGTATTACTGGCCGGCTAAGAAGGGCCAGCCGATGAAGCGGAAACAGACTACCGAGCTCATGCTCGATCAGTGCGCCTATATTGATGGTGAGTAGGTGAACAGCTGGGCACCATGAACTTTCGGCGTCACTTCCATTTTCTCTCTCATCTCTCACCATCTTTCCTCTTTGAATCTCCTCTCCCTCCCTCAAACTGTCTCTCCCTCCCTCACACTCTCTCCCTCCCTCACACTCTCTCCCTCCCTCACACTCTCTCCCTCCCTCAAACTGTCTCTACCCTCACACTCTCTCCCTCCCTCAAACTGTCTCTACCTCCCTCACACTCTCTCCCTCCCTCAAACTGTCTCTACCTCCCTCACACTCTCTCCCTCCCTCACACTCTCTCCCTCCCTCACACTCTCTCCCTCCCTCAAACTGTCTCTACCCTCACACTCTCTCCCTCCCTCAAACTGTCTCTACCTCCCTCACACTCTCTCCCTCCCTCAAACTGTCTCTACCTCCCTCACACTCTCTCCCTCCCTCAAACTGTCTCTACCTCCCTCACAACTCTCTCCCTCCCTCACACTCTCTCCCTCCCTCACACTCTCTCCCTCCCTCACACTCTCTCCCTCCCTCACACTCTCTCCCTCCCTCACACTCTCTCCCTCCCTCAAACTGTCTCTACCCTCACACTCTCTCCCTCCCTCAAACTGTCTCTACCTCCCTCACACTCTCTCCCTCCCTCAAACTGTCTCTACCTCCCTCACACTCTCTCCCTCCCTCAAACTGTCTCTACCTCCCTCACAACTCTCCCTCCCTCAAACTGTCTCTACCTCCCTCACAACTCTCCCTCCCTCAAACTGTCTCTACCTCCCTCACAACTCTCCCTCCCACAAACTGTCTCTACCTCCCTCACACTCTCCCTCCCTCAAGCTGTCTCTACCTCCCTCACACTCTCCCTCCCTCAAACTGTCTCTACCTCCCTCACACTCTCCCTCCCTCAAACTGTCTCTACCTCCCTCACACTCTCTCCCTCCCTCAAACTGTCTCTACCTCCCTCACAACTCTCCCTCCCACAAACTGTCTCTACCTCCCTCACACTCTCCCTCCCTCAAGCTGTATTTACTTCCCTCACACTCTCTCCCTCCCTCAAACTGTATTTACTTCCCTCACACTCTCTCCCTCCCTCAAACTGTCTCTCCCTCCCTCAAACTGTCTCTCCCTCCCTCAAACTGTCTCTCCCTCCCTCAAACTGTCTCTCCCTCCCTCAAACTGTCTCTCCCTCCCTCACACCGTCTCTCCCTCCCTCAAACTGTCTCTCCCTCCCCAGTTATCTACACCGCATCTATCTAGAACTCAAACTCAAAATAATAGCTAAAGCCGCATGCGCCATTCGCAGACACCATCGGCCTACACCGGGTTGAGAACCCGTCCCACGTGGACTCGGCGATCACCCTGCACCTGTACATACCGCCCTACTCTGAGTGCCACTGCTTCGATGAGAATACTGGCAAGCCGAGAACGGCTAAGGTCACCTTCTGGAGCAAGTACGGCCAGAGGACGCGAGAAGCGGTGAGCAGTGTGGCAGCTGTTTTGAATGGAAATTTCCATTGACCTATTAAATTTAGTTATATTTATCACGTGACCGTCTCTCCCGCCCTCTCATTGTCTCTCCCTAATTCACACTCCCTCCGTTATACGTTCATGGAACTGGAAATTTCCATGGTCTAATTGCACTCGACCATAATGATATCAGTCACGTGAATGATACCACGTGACTGACCGCGTGTAATCGCTCGGGCTGCTCGTGCACCACCACTTGACTCAAAATGGTGTCTTTTTTTCCAGCTTACTCTAAAAAACAACTGAATGAAGCGTCAAGACACACCCCCTCCTTTGAACTTGCCGCCGTTTTACAACGCACATAGATAGCACTTTTGCAACAAGCTGATAGACTCATCTGTAGCCCGTATATCTTTATTGCAGCCGACTGAGAGCGCCGACCCAGACAGCAGCAAGTGAGGCCTCCCAGCCAGGCCCAGAGCCAAACACAACTGCGTCAGTGCGAATTTCAACTGCAGTTTATTTTCAACACTTTGTACAGCAGCAATTCATTTGAATTTTGATAATACAATTGTGGTGAAGTAAATAACTGGTGGCAATTCTTGCCATTGCTAATAGATAATGCCATTTGTTCGTACTGGAACTTGCGCACGAAGACGTAAGCTATTTTTTAGTTTGTTATACTCGGTGAAAGTTGCTTTCTTCGAAAATATTTTCTCGCTTATAGAGGCTGAGTTCGTTTGAAATTTTATTTTAAATTTAGGCTAAATTGCTTGAAGTAACAAATTGTCACTGTCATTTTATCCACTGTCAGCATGCTGTTGTATCTCTACTTTTTGTTTTAGTTGCAACAATTTTCCGCCTAAATTTGAATTGATCTATTAGAAATAGTTTCAATTGAGCCATTAATTAGCGTCGATATGCATTGCACCTGTGCCGTCAAGGATGATTATGCTGATTTGTTATTTTCTGCGCGAATTAATCGAATTTCATCTCAATAAAACTCGTATATATGGATTCGAGATGTGCAAGATCAAATACATAACTACATTATTGTGTATCATCTATTCTAAAGCGCAACTACAACACACGAGAATTATATTTTCTTATCAACCATGCAGAGCCAATTGTGGCATTTAAATGCTGTTCCTGGCTACTTATGTGAGTAGCGTGAACTTCATCGGAGTGATTTACAAGTCATTCTGACGATCATTTTAAACCGAAAATAATTCTAAAGAGCTACGATTTTATACGATTAAAATCTGACAGATAAAGTAGCCCAATCTCAAATAAGGCTAAAAATCCCTCATCTCACGGGCACATTGATCCGTATAAAGGCGCCAAATCAATCTCAAAAATGCCAAATCAATCTGTACAAAGGCGCCAAATCAATCTCAAAAATGCCAAATCAATCTGTACAAAGGCGCCAGATTAATCTGTATAAGGGCGCCAGATCAAACTACAAAAAGAAGCCTAATCAATCTACAAATAGACGCCAAATAAATCTACAAATAGGCGCCAAATCAATCTATAAAAGGCGCCAAATCAGCCTACTAAAAGCGCCAAATCAATCTACAAATAGGCGGAAATTCAATTTCTACAAAGGCGCCAATTCAATCCACAAATAGACTCCAGATCAAACTACAAATCGCCACATCAATCTAAAAAAGGCGCCGAATCAATCTACAAAAAGGCGCCAAATCAATCTACAAAAAGGCGCCAAATCAATCTACAAAAAGGCACCAAATCAATCTACAAAAGGACGCCAAATCAATCTACAAATGGGCGCCAAATCAATCTACAAAAAGACGCCAAATCAATCTAAAAATGGGCGCCAAATTAACCTACTAAAAGGCGCCAAGTCAATCTACAAATGGGCGCCAAATCAACCTACTAAAAGGCGCCAAATCAATCTACAAATAGACGCCAATTCAATCTACAAAAAGGCGCCATATCAATCTACAAAAAGGCGCCAAATCAATCTACAAAAAGGCGCCGAATCAATCTACAAAAAGGCGCCAAATCAATCTACAAAAAGGCGCCAAATCAATCTACAAAAAGGCGCCAAATCAATCTACAAAAGGCGCCAAATCAATCTACAAAAAGGCGCCAAATCAATCTACAAAAAGGCGCCAAATCAATCTACAAAAAGGCGCCAAATCAATCTACAAAAGGCGCCAAATCAATCTACAAAAAGACGACAAATCATCTATAAAAAGGCGCCAAATCAATCTACAAAAAGACGCCAAAACATCTCTACACAGGCGCAAAAACAATTTCTACAAAACTACCTGCACGAATCGACTAAGGGGAGTCCCAGCTATTTAAACGCTTCTTCAATTCTAAGAATAACAATAAATTAGCTCAATTATCTGTTCCAACAGATCAAAGTTTGAATTCGAAAATGAACCAGTTTGTATATTTTACAATCGGACATTGACTTCTCGCTTGCGAGCTGGCACTGGATCGAACTGAAATCAAGATAGATAGATGAGCCATTGTTTCGGCCATGCAGCAATCGACGCTACAGCGGTTGCGCAAACTATCGCAATACACCAAAAAGCCAGGTACCGATGCCCCAGAGACTACGGACACAAAGACTAGCAGGCGCTATCAGATTTCTGCACCGCAGACACACTGGAAGTCACTCGCCCCACTATAAACAGAGAGCCTTCCTCATTAGCGGACAGAGAGCAGGACCTGAATGATGTCGCAACAGGCATTGTTGGTGGGATTTAAGGCGGAGATCAACCTTTTGGCAGGCACACACAGCACACAGCACAGCTATTTTTAGCTCGCGAGAAAACAAATGCAATGCTGTATACACACAGTGGCGAAGTCGCGATTGACACTGCTCCAGATCCATTATTGATTGATTGCGGAGGATCCGAGAAGCCTGCATGCGCGCTGACGCAACAGTGCAGGACAGGCAGACAGACGGTCGGACGCAAAGTATTAAATTTTTGTCATTCGCATTTTTCGGCGGCGCTTATAATTTTTTGACAGCGACGGTTCGCCGTCTGTATAAAGAAAGGACCTGCTGACGCAACCGCATCTCCTCTTCCAGCGGGTGAGGCCCGGTCTGGGACTGATCTAGAATATTCTCCCCCATTTCTGTTGGCTCCCGCATGGATGCGGCGCGGTTGCGCCATCATTTTTCATTAATTTAAAGCCCGCGGGAGGGGGGAGAGGTGGGTAAAACAGATGTCCCGCCGGGTTTTTAAATACGCTATAGTGATGAGGCCTTCTCAGAGAGCTTCCTTAATTCGTGATTTCTCATACGTTATTAACTCCAGAGACAGCTCAATCTCAGTGCAAAATGTTGAACAAATTTTCTTTCTCAATTTTTTTTCATCAATTCTTTAGCTGCTTTGTCTCTTGAAGTGGCTTCAGTTTCATGCGATCAGTCCTTCATCTACTACTCAGCCTTCCAGCCTCCCTGCTGGACTTCATCTATTGTGAATGCCCCCAGCAAGGAGCTCTAGGAGCAGAATATATCTTGGACTCCATCATGTTTTTAGTTGTTTCAAAGTTAATCAATATGTTTTCCTCGATTGAAGCTGCTAGTCAATTAAATTTAATTATTAGGTACAGCGCCTCAAGAACAGTACCCCTGAATCACCACCCCTGAACCAACACCCCTGAATCAGCACCCCTGAATCAGCACCCCTGAATCACCACCCCTGAACCAACACCCCTGAATCAGCACCCCTGAATCACCACCCTTGAACCAACACCCCTGAATCAGCACCCCTGAATCAGCACCCCTGAATCAGCGCCCCTGAAACAGTGAGCTGTCAACAGCGTTCATATAACGGAGCTTTAAAAAGGCCTGAAAAAATTAATAAGGGGAATTATCAGTGTGAAATCCCGAACTTTACACGTCGCAAAAGGTATATTAAGCATGGGTGCTTGTTGATTGTGAGGGCCTCGTACACAAATATACTGTAGGCTGTCACCACACCAATCAGATTTGAAAGTCTGTTTAGATTTTCTTAAAAAAATATTTGCTGGAGGGCTATAGTTTTTTACTCTACATTACGAGTAACTATCTTCTTTACATCCTGCGCACTTTTTTGTCCATCTTCCTAAAGCAACATTCAATCGAAAGTTTCCATTCCAAAAACCTAGATCGAAGACACCATGTTCCAGAGATTTCAGTTCACTGATTGTTCTGCGCAATATTCGTTCGGTTATGAGAAAGTCGTGTCTTTCCCAGATGAGCCTTCTCCAAACTCCTCTCTCGGCTGGGCTGCTCACCTCTTGAGAGTTCGCACGCTCGTCCGACTCTCGAGATTGAGTCAATTGGGGTAGCGGAGATTGAGGGAGAATGATTTTTTTTAAATGATGAGGCAAAAGCAGATAGCACGATACGCGGACCTCTTGAAGCGCGCGCGCGCCAAGCAGGCGGAAAAAAGCGCTGGGGTTCCCCAGTGGACAGAGCCTCAAAGCCTTCCATCTGTTGTGGATGGGGAACTCCATGGGAAAACAAAAACTTCTTCATCTCTAACTGACCCAAAGCCTTCCAGAAGCTGCAAAGCAGAGCTCCCCCTGCTCTATCGATCCGGCGTCATTCAAGCATCCAGAGTCTGCGAGGCTCAGGCCATAGACATACAGGGGAGATCGGGGAGACTGGCAGATGGCTGCTACTCGATCTTGCCTCGTTTTTGAGACCCCTTCCTCGTCCAGAGGGCGGGGGGGGGCGGGGCGGCGGTTTGCAAGATTGCGCAACAGAAAGAGGCAGCAGCTCGCGTCTATGGAGAAAATAGTGGACACAAAAATACTGATGATATTAGGGGAGCGAGAAATTGAGATGGGGAGAGGGAAAGTATGAGATGGAGAAGGTTAGATCGGGGTAAAATAGGTGAGGTTAAATATAGAGAGAGAGAGGGGTGAGATAGAGAGGGAGGGAGGGTGAGATAGAGATAGAGATGGATGAGATATAGAGGGAGAGAGGGTGAGATAGAGGGAGAGAGGGTGAGATAGAGATAGAGATGGATGAGATATAGAGGGAGAGAGGGTGAGATAGAGGGAGAGAGGGTGAGATAGAGATAGAGATGGATGAGATATAGAGGGAGAGAGGGTGAGATACAGAGGGAGAGAGGGTGAGATAGAGATAGAGATGGATGAGATATAGAGGGAGAGAGGGTGAGATACAGAGGGAGAGAGGGTGAGATAGAGATAGAGATGGATGAGATATAGAGGGAAAGAGGGTGAGATACAGAGGGAGAGAGGGTGAGATACAGAGGGCTAGAATAGAGAGACAACATCACAACATTGCCATATGTTGCCAGTTGAGTAGACATGTAAATTTCACAAAAAACCTACACCAATGGGAAAGATAACGGAGCAATGACTGAGAAGGGCGAGAGATGCAGATGAGAGAAGGCTGCTCAAATATCTATCCATTGTATTTATGGGCGTGACGGCTGTAACTGTTCATTGAACAGAAGCTCTTCAAGCCTGGAAGCTGATAAACCAGGACGATAAAACTTCAGCGGCTTAACCGTGGCAAAATGCTCACACAGATCCCCTTGTCTCCTGCGCGCTGACCAGGGCGGCCATCTGGCTTTTTTAGCGCAACGGGTCAGGTGGCGGATTGTGCAACACGACACACAGACTCTCGGAGGCTGGCTGTGATTCTGCCATTCTCCCCTTCATCAATTTATGACGCGCGGGATAGGCTGGGGGCGACTCGCCCGCCCAGCCTGTCGTGTTGAAAAGTTTTTATTGGCTAATTGTAGAGTGTCCACTTTTATGGCCTCCTCGGCCGATCTCGTGTGGGCCTTTCAATAATTCTAAAATAGGAGGGAGTTTTGGTTTTAAGGAGCTTCTCCCGTTCCGCAGTCTCTGCTGATCCCATCGGGGCTCCGGTCTCTATCCCGGGTGCAGCCGGTGCCCGGAAATCTCCAACTATCGAATGCTCAATTCGAATCCCCTCAAGGGATGAGAGCAGGGTGGGGCTGCTCAGATTCGAGCGGAGTATTAACAGAAAATTAGCAATGAATCAGTTTGTTAGAAGCTGTATGGCTTAAATTAGTACTATGCATGTGCGAATAAGTGTATAACACACATATACATAACACATGCGCATAACACATGCGCATAACATGTGTGGATAATACATAAACATAACACTTGTACAAAACATGTACATAACCGGGATCCAGGTGCGCATATACAGTAATAGTTAGAGAAACTGGAATCGTTACAGGTGTAGATGACACGCGATTGTAAAATCGTACAAAAAACACAATTAAGAATTCAACAATTAAAATACAAGATCAGGTACAGGAACAAGTACATACAAATTAACATAAGTGAGTACAGATTCGGGAACTCGGGTGAAGATACATATATAAAACAATAGCAAGTATATAAAGAAGTACAGACATAGGAACAGACACAAATATATAAAAATGCAGGCATAAGTACTGAAATTGGTACAGGAACAAGTACAGATAAAAGAAGCTAGTACAGGAACAAGTACGGATTAAAGAAGCAAGTACAGGAGCAAGTACAGATTAAAGAAGCTGGTACAGGGATAAGTACAGATTAAAGAAAAAAGTACAGGAATAAGTACAGATTAGAGAAACAAGTACAAGAACAAGTACAGCTGCAGACTCGCTATCCCAACTGCAGATGCGGTCAAGCCGGTCAGTTTGTCAATCAAATGGAATCAATCAACAAAGCAGAGACCCATTGTAATCAAATATTTGATGGTCCAAATATTTCGGGACGGAAACTGATTGTCAAAAAGCTGAATTATTATTAGTAGAAAGTAGAAATCGGCGGGGTCACGTTTTCTGGGATCTGGTGTGTTGCGCCACATCCGCCGTCCGGCCAAGGTCCTTTGACAGCCCGATGCGCAGGCACAGATCTATAATTTATCCCCTCTGTTGCGGCATGAAGGCAAATATTTGACCTACTAGGGAATATGACTGCCAGTTTTCGAACTCAGGTAGAGAGGGGGCATGTTGGCACCGCGTCTACCCCCTGGGGGGGACACGATTTTTATTGCTCAGCGCAGGAGACGCCAGTTTCAGCGCGTGATCAGGAACTTTAAGTCACCATATAAACGTGAATGATTCGCTATTCACACCACTCACGCGTAGATTTCTGTGTTGCATGTGCGATTCTTTGTATCTTGAACGAGATTTTTCTGTTCCTGTTCCTGTTTTCTGATGCGTTAAAATAACCATAGACGATGCTGGGCCCCTAAGACACTTTTAGCGCCAATGACACACTTTTTGCGTTACCAAAACACTTTTGGCGCCACTAAGGCATTTTTTGCGCTGCTAGGACACTTTTAGCACCGCTGGGACCCTTTTGGCGCCGTTGGGACACTTTTGGCGTTACTGAGACACTTTTGGCGCCACTAAGGCATTTTTTTCGCCGCTTGAACCCTTTTGGCGCCGCTGGGACCCTTTTGGCGCTGCTTGGACCCTTTTGGCGCCGCTGGGACCCTTTTGGCGCCGCTTGGATCCTTTTTGGCGCCATTAGGACTCTTTTGGCATTACTGAGACACTTTTGGCGCCACTAAGGCATTTTTCGCCGCTGGGACACTTTTGGCGCCGCTGGGACACTTTTGGCGCCGCTGGGACCCTTTTGGCGCCGCTGGGACCCTTTTGGCGCCGCTTGGACAACTTTGACCCTAATGAGACACTTTTGGCGTTACTGAGACACTTTTAGCGCCACTAAGGCATTTTGGGCGCTGCTTGGACTCTTTTGGCTCCGCTGGGACACTTTTCGCTCCGCTGGGACACTTTTGGCGCCGCTGGGACACTTTTGGCGCCGTTAGGACACTTTTGGCGCCGCCACTAAGACATTGCTGCGACACCAGCTTTGGCCGCCGTTAAGACAATTCATTAAGACAATGACGATTCTTGGCGTAAGTTTTTTTAAAGCCGACAACCAGGAAAGATTTTGAAAATTTGTCTTTAGAAGATTGTTGCCAGGATCAGACAGCAGCCTGCGTCACCGCTCCGTAGCGGAACTAAACAGAAGGATTCAGCCTCATATTAAAAGTCCACCTCATCGAGTTCAAAGCTTCTTGGCCCCTCTCAACTAACTAATTCTCACCTGCTCGCATGCCATTCCCAACCCTTCCCCCCAGGGGGCAGCTCAGACTCGCGCGTGGCCCGCATCGCGCTAGTTAAATAATATGAGCTCACGGCTCAGCGCTATTATGCTGGCGCGTGTCCCAGACGCCTCATCCCGACTGCGCAACCCTGTCCAAGTACGCGCGTTTTTGCGGCAGGGGACAGTCCGAGTGATTGCGCTGGGGATGAGAATTAGAAAGATGATTTTTCATAACTCGAAGCGACGCCACCGCTAAAGCTTGCGCAACTGTGTTTTCGGGGGCCGCTATAATGGGAGAATTGGGGATCGTGGGTTCGTAGGAATTGAAGAACCAAGACTCGGCCGACACAAGACACTCGTGCCCGCGCTGGTCAGGGCGAGGTTGCGCAGTCAAGATTCGAGCTGAGCTCCCACCGAACTTCTCAATTTTTTCTCCGAGGGGGTGGGGGGAGCTCAATAATTGGGATCGGATGAAGCGGAGGAGGGCGCAGCGGCTTGGGTTACAGCCGGCCTCTGCTTGCACAACGGTTGCGCACCTCGATCTGACTGCTCTCTCAGCTGAGCCCCATTCGCTTATTTCCAGTGTTCTATGCGTTCCATTGAGAATCTCTTTTAACCCAATGGACACAGGCGGATCTTCAAATCCAGAATTGCCTCATCAGTATCATCTGGACAGTCGGGCCTTATCTCTGAGCAGCCCGGCTGAATGCCTAATTGACTGGCTGTCACAACTGCCAGATTTATTCAGGACTTTGAGGAGACCAGCAAAAAATTCCTCAAAGGAAGCCTCGGATTTGGGAGGGATGATCCTCGACCGCTGGCGCTTCTCCCAAATCCCAGTCGCTAACACCCAATTCCCTTTTATCTGAGCCGTTTAACGGCTGATCCATTGGCTGGTGCCTCAGCGGAGCGGGACAGCCGGACGGACAGAACAAGAAAGAAATTGAGTTTTAGAGAGGAATCGTTTTACTCAGAAATAGCCAATTCTTGGGCAGCTTTTTACCCCCACCCCCCCACCAAATTTGTTGCTCCGAAATTGCCTGCCAAGTTTGCTATTTTCGGGGGATCTGTGGCTTCCATGGATCTGTCGATCTGCGGCATTCGAGTGGGGATTCGAGCTATCTAACATCAAACTGGGAAATTATTGAGGCAAGATTAGACTGCCGATCCAAGGGACATCGCATCAAGTTCCTTAGTCTGAGTGCTTGCGTTCCGTTTGAATTAATCGATTGGACCAATTTTTTTTCGCATTATATTGCTGAATAACATCTGATTTTCTTCTCGTTCTCACCCACTCTCCATCCTTCTCACCCACTCTCCATCCTTCTCACCCACTCTCCATCCTTCTCACTCACTCTCCATCCTTCTCACCCTCTCTCTATCCTTCTCACCCTCTCTCCATCCTTCTCACCCTCTCTCCATCCTTCTCACTCACTCTCCATCCTTCTCACCCTCTCTCCATCCTTCTCACCCTCTCTCCATCCTTCTCACCCTCTCTCCATCCTTCTCACTCACTCTCCATCCTTCTCACTCACTCTCCATCCTTCTCACTCACTCTCCATCCTTCTCACCCTCTCTCCATCCTTCTCACCCCTCTCTCCATCCTTCTCACCCTCCCCTGTCCTTTCCCGTCCTTCTCATTCCCTCCCTGTCCTTCTCATTCCCTCCCTGTCCTTCTCATTCCCTCCCTGTCCTTCTCATTCTCTCCCTGTCCTTCTCATTCCCTCCCTGTCCTCATTCTCTCCCTGTCTTTCTCACCCTCTCACCATCCTTCTCATTTTCTCCCTGTCCTTCTCATTCTCTCCATGTCCTTCTCATTCTCTCCCTGTCCTTCTCATTCTCTCCCTGTCTTTCTCATTCTCTCCCTGTCCTTCTCATTCTCTCCCTGTCCTTCTCATTCTCTCCCTGTACTTCTCATTCTCTCACTGTCCTTCTCATTCCCTCCCTGTCCTCATTCTCTCCCTGTCTTTCTCACCCTCTCACCATCCTTCTCATTTTCTCCCTGTCCTTCTCATTCTCTCCCTGTCCTTCTCATTCTCTCCCTGTCCTTCTCATTCTCTCCCTGTCCTTCTCATTCTCTCCCTGTCCTTCTCATTCTCTCCCTGTCCTTCTCATTCTCTCCCTGTCCTTCTCATTCTCTCCCTGTACTTCTCATTCTCTCCCTGTCCTTCTCATTCCCTCCCTGTCCTCATTCTCTCCCTGTCTTTCTCACCATCTCACCATCCTTCTCATTTTCTCCCTGTCCTTTTCATTCTCTCCCTGTCCTTTTCATTCTCTCCCTGTCCTTCTCATTCTCTCCCTGTCCTTCTCATTCTCTCCCTGTCCTTTTCATTCTCTCCCTGTCCTTCTCATTCTCTCCCTGTCCTTCTCATTTTCTCCCTGTCCTCATTCTACCCCTGTCCTTCTCATTCTCTCCCTGTCCTCATTCTCTCCCTGTCTTTCTCACCCTCTCACCATCCTTCTCACCCTCCCCTGTCCTTTCCCGTCCTGCTCATTCTCTCCCTGTCCTTCTCATTCTCTCCCTGTCCTTCTCATTCTCTCCCTGTCCTTCTCATTCTCTCCCTGTCCTTCTCATTCTCTCCCTGTCCTTCTCATTCTCTCCCTGTCCTTCTCATTCTCTCCCTGTCCTTCTCATTTTCTCCCTGTCCTTCTCATTCTCTCCCTGTCCTTCTCATTCTCTCCCTGTCCTTCTCATTTTCTCCCTGTCCTTCTCATCTCTCCCTGTCCTTCTCATTCTCTCCCTGTCCTTCTCATCTCTCCCTGTCCTTCTCATTCTCTCCATGTCCTTCTCATTCTCTCCCTGTCCTTCTCATTCTCTCCCTGTCCTTCTCATTCTCTCCCTGTCCTTCTCATTCTCTCCCTGTCCTTCTCATTCTCTCCCTGTCCTTCTCATTCTCTCCCTGTCCTTCTCATTCTCTCCCTGTACTTCTCATTCTCTCCCTGTCCTTCTCATTCCCTCCCTGTCCTCATTCTCTCCCTGTCTTTCTCACCATCTCACCATCCTTCTCATTTTCTCCCTGTCCTTTTCATTCTCTCCCTGTCCTTTTCATTCTCTCCCTGTCCTTCTCATTCTCTCCCTGTCCTTCTCATTCTCTCCCTGTCCTTTTCATTCTCTCCCTGTCCTTCTCATTCTCTCCCTGTCCTTCTCATTTTCTCCCTGTCCTCATTCTACCCCTGTCCTTCTCATTCTCTCCCTGTCCTCATTCTCTCCCTGTCTTTCTCACCCTCTCACCATCCTTCTCACCCTCCCCTGTCCTTTCCCGTCCTGCTCATTCTCTCCCTGTCCTTCTCATTCTCTCCCTGTCCTTCTCATTCTCTCCCTGTCCTTCTCATTCTCTCCCTGTCCTTCTCATTCTCTCCCTGTCCTTCTCATTCTCTCCCTGTCCTTCTCATTCTCTCCCTGTCCTTCTCATTTTCTCCCTGTCCTTCTCATTCTCTCCCTGTCCTTCTCATTCTCTCCCTGTCCTTCTCATTTTCTCCCTGTCCTTCTCATCTCTCCCTGTCCTTCTCATTCTCTCCCTGTCCTTCTCATCTCTCCCTGTCCTTCTCATTCTCTCCCTGTCCTTCTCATCTCTCCCTGTCCTTCTCATTCTCTCCCTGTCCTTTTCATTCTCTCCCTGTCCTTCTCATTTTCTCCCTGTCCTTCTCATTCTCTCCCTGTCCTTCTCATTTTCTCCCTGTCCTCATTCTACCCCTGTCCTTCTCATTCTCTCCCTGTCCTCATTCTCTCCCTGTCTTTCTCACCCTCTCACCATCCTTCTCACCCTCCCCTGTCCTTTCCCGTCCTTCTCATTCTCTCCCTGTCCTTCTCATTTTCTCCCTGTCCTTCTCATTCTCTCCCTGTCCTTCTCATTCTCTCCCTGTCCTTCTCATCTCTCCCTGTCCTTCTCATCTCTCCCTGTCCTTCTCATTCTCTCCCTGTCCTTCTCATCTCTCCCTGTCCTTCTCATTCTCTCCCTGTCCTTCTCATCTCTCCCTGTCCTTCTCATTTTCTCCCTGTCCTTCTCATTCCCTCCCTGTCCTCATTCTCTCCCTGTCTTTCTCACCCTCTCACCATCCTTCTCATTTTCTCCCTGTCCTTCTCATTCTCTCCCTGTCCTTCTCATTCTCTCCCTGTCCTTCTCATTCTCTCCCTGTCCTTCTCATTCTCTCCCTGTCCTTCTCATTCTCTCCCTGTCCTTCTCATTCTCTCCCTGTACTTTTCATTCTCTCCCTGTCCTTCTCATTCCCTCCCTGTCCTCATTCTCTCCCTGTCTTTCTCACCCTCTCACCATCCTTCTCATTTTCTCCCTGTCCTTCTCATTCTCTCCCTGTCCTTCTCATTCTCTCCCTGTCCTTTTCATTCTCTCCCTGTCCTTCTCATTTTCTCCCTGTCCTTCTCATTCTCTCCCTGTCCTTCTCATTTTCTCCCTGTCCTCATTCTACCCCTGTCCTTCTCATTCTCTCCCTGTCCTCATTCTCTCCCTGTCTTTCTCACCCTCTCACCATCCTTCTCACCCTCCCCTGTCCTTTCCCGTCCTTCTCATTCTCTCCCTGTCCTTCTCATTTTCTCCCTGTCCTTCTCATTCTCTCCCTGTCCTTCTCATTCTCTCCCTGTCCTTCTCATCTCTCCCTGTCCTTCTCATCTCTCCCTGTCCTTCTCATTCTCTCCCTGTCCTTCTCATCTCTCCCTGTCCTTCTCATTCTCTCCCTGTCCTTCTCATCTCTCCCTGTCCTTCTCATTTTCTCCCTGTCCTTCTCATTCTCTCCCTGTCCTTCTCATTTTCTCCCTGTCCTTCTCATTCTCCCCCTGTCCTTCTCATTCTCTCCCTGTCCTTCTCATTCTCTCCCTGTCCTTCTCATTTTCTCCCTGTCCTTCTCATCTCTCCCTGTCCTTCTCATTCTCTCCCTGTCCTTCTCATTCTCTCCCTGTCCTTCTCATTCTCTCCCTGTCCTTCTCATTCTCTCCCTGTCCTTCTCATTTTCTCCCTGTCCTCATTCTACCCCTGTCCTTCTCATTCTCTCCCTGTCCTCATTCTCTCCCTGTCTTTCTCACCCTCTCACCATCCTTCTCACCCTCCCCTGTCCTTTCCCGTCCTTCTCATTCTCTCCCTGTCCTTCTCATTTTCTCCCTGTCCTTCTCATTCTCTCCCTGTCCTTCTCATTCTCTCCCTGTCCTTCTCATCTCTCCCTGTCCTTCTCATCTCTCCCTGTCCTTCTCATTCTCTCCCTGTCCTTCTCATCTCTCCCTGTCCTTCTCATTCTCTCCCTGTCCTTCTCATCTCTCCCTGTCCTTCTCATTTTCTCCCTGTCCTTCTCATTCCCTCCCTGTCCTCATTCTCTCCCTGTCTTTCTCACCCTCTCACCATCCTTCTCATTTTCTCCCTGTCCTTCTCATTCTCTCCCTGTCCTTCTCATTCTCTCCCTGTCCTTCTCATTCTCTCCCTGTCCTTCTCATTCTCTCCCTGTCCTTCTCATTCTCTCCCTGTCCTTCTCATTCTCTCCCTGTACTTCTCATTCTCTCCCTGTCCTTCTCATTCCCTCCCTGTCCTCATTCTCTCCCTGTCTTTCTCACCCTCTCACCATCCTTCTCATTTTCTCCCTGTCCTTCTCATTCTCTCCCTGTCCTTCTCATTCTCTCCCTGTCCTTTTCATTCTCTCCCTGTCCTTCTCATTTTCTCCCTGTCCTTCTCATTCTCTCCCTGTCCTTCTCATTTTCTCCCTGTCCTCATTCTACCCCTGTCCTTCTCATTCTCTCCCTGTCCTCATTCTCTCCCTGTCTTTCTCACCCTCTCACCATCCTTCTCACCCTCCCCTGTCCTTTCCCGCCCTTCTCATTCTCTCCCTGTCCTTCTCATTTTCTCCCTGTCCTTCTCATTCTCTCCCTGTCCTTCTCATTCTCTCCCTGTCCTTCTCATCTCTCCCTGTCCTTCTCATTCTCTCCCTGTCCTTCTCATTCTCTCCCTGTCCTTCTCATCTCTCCCTGTCCTTCTCATTCTCTCCCTGTCCTTCTCATCTCTCCCTGTCCTTCTCATTTTCTCCCTGTCCTTCTCATTCTCTCCCTGTCCTTCTCATTTTCTCCCTGTCCTTCTCATTCTCCCCCTGTCCTTCTCATTCTCTCCCTGTCCTTCTCATTCTCTCCCTGTCCTTCTCATTCTCTCCCTGTCCTTCTCATTCTCTCCCTGTCCTTCTCATTCTCTCCCTGTCCTTCTCATTTTCTCCCTGTTCTTCTCATTCTCTCCCCGTCCTGCTCATTCTCTCCCTGTCCTTCTCATTCTCTCCCTGTCCTTCTCATTCTCTCCCTGTCCTTCTCATTCTCTCCCTGTCCTTCTCATTCTCTCCCTGTCCTTCTCATTCTCTCCCTGTCCTTCTCATTCTCTCTCTATCCTTCTCACCCTTTCGCAGAAGCCGGACACACAATTATCTATCAAATCAAAACCATTTTTAATTGCCAAAAAAATTCTTCCACAAAAATCCCCAATAAACCAGATGGGACGCAGACTTGCGAAACGCAATGGCGCAACCGGCCCCATAGCATGTGCATAATTTTGGGGGTCATTGTTGCGCTGGCTGGCCTAGGTATCAACTTTCCTTGTAATGCAGTTTTTGCGCGATTTTTTTGCTTAGCTATAATCAATCAATTAATCAGTCAATAATATATCTTCTTCTATGAAGAAATTCAATACGAGAAGAGCAAACGAAAAACATTAAAAAAGTCTTTGCGTCCTCTCTGTGGCTGGTTGCTACTGAAATACCGTAAATTCCAAAATTTCTTCAATTTTTTTCTTTCAAGATGTACAGGCAGATTTACAATATTGGCAACAGTCTCACCTTCGGCCCAACTATTTAACTTCAAAAGCAACAGGTGTCCAAGTGACACTTGTCGGTTCAGTTCAGCTCGAAGCCACTTGACTCAAGGATTTGGTTGTAGAAGTGACCCCACAGTCCAGTCTTCATGGTTGTTAATCGAGACTAGCTTTTAAAAGTCAGCCTAAAGTCGCTCCTCCAGGCTCTGCTTCTCAGTTCTCCCTGCCCCAGTCCAGCAAAGTCAGAGGGCGGGGCAGCTTGAAATCTTTCAATTTATTTTTCTCAAGAGCGCCGCCGCCAGAAAGCTGTCGGGACCAAAAACGCCGGGTTCGTATATAAACTCCTTGATGAATCGCGAGGAGCCACCAACTGCGTGCGTTGGCGGCTTCAAAGGACGATGATGCAAGCTTCAAAGTGGTCTCCGCGGGGTGGCCCTTCTGTTGTAGCCCTTCCGCTTTCAAAGCCTGTGTTTGTTAGTCTGTGCTTCTGGAAGAAGACACACACCGATTTCTGCTTTGTCCAAGCCCATCCTCCGGCACGGTTGGCAGATTTCCGGCTGAGATTCAAGCGCCTTCCCCTCCTGTCGCGTCTCTGCTCGGACATTTTTACAACCCTACATGCGAAACGGTTCGCCCTCTGAAGGCCCGAGTTTTGACTTTTTATTGTCTATAACTGGTCGACAGTCGCACCATTTTTGAGCACACATTTTCACGTCTGGCGTGCGGATCCCGTTGCGCAAGTCTCCCAGTTGCAGAGCACTCATTTAATTCGGAGCCTCACTACCGAGCAGTTTTTTAATGCCCTTCCACCCGAAATGGCTCCCCTGCTGCCCGGTTCGCCAAAGCGCATTTTTGCCGCAATTAAAAACAGCGCCAGGCCAGGGCGCAGTGTGCATGGCTATAAAAATCTTCTATAAAAATCTTCTACTAAAAGAGGCAATCAGCAAATTTGATGGCTAGAAATCCAAATGGTTGCAGTCAATCTAAGAGATTGAAACTGGTCAAAAATACAAAGTTTAATCCTAACTCTCCATCCAATATTTTTTATTGCTGTTTGAGCCCAGACTCGGCCCGCAATTCAGAATTCATGAGAGATGGAGAAGAGTCTGGCAACAATGACTCTTTATCTTTCTTATCTTATCTCTCGAAGTTTGACCTGACGCACACTTTGCACGAGAACAATGCGAGCAGAAAGTGTCAACTCGATATAAACAGTCAACAATCGGGATAGATATGGAGAAGTGTTGATGCATTTTGCTTGATAAGCGATTGTGCAAATTGAGCCCACTGAGGCCCTTGGAAATTGGTTAGCGATAAAAAATGGACATTGAATCTAGATAGGAGATTGATTAGAGATAGACTGGAGATTAGATTAGAGGTAGATTAGATAGATATAGATTAAAGATAGATCGGAAATAGATTAAAGATAGATCGGAAATAGATTAAAGATAGATTGGAGGTAGATCGGAGATAGATCGGAGATAGATCGGAGATAGATCGGAGATAGATCGGAGATAGATCGGAGATAGATCGGAGATAGATCGGAGATAGATCGGACATAGATCGGAGATCGATCGGAGATAGATCGGAGATCGATCGAAGATAGATCGGAGATAGATCGGACATAGATCGGAGATAGATCGGAGATAGATCGGAGATAGATCGGAGATAGATCGGAGATAGATCGGAGATAGATCGGAGATAGATCGGAGATAGATCGGAGATAGATCGGAGATAGATCGGAGGTAGATCGGAAAACAGATTTGAAAATAGAAAATTTGGGTGAGAATGGACAGAATCTTTTTGAGTGGAGATGAAGACAAACTATAGAAGCAAAATGAAAGAACAAGGTACATTTAAACCTTTAAACATAATCAGTTTGATGATTCCAATCAAAGCAGACTCACTCAACACTTTTAAAGCCGTCTATCGCAGTAAATGTGACGAACATTTCCTGCCAATCTCAATAATTGTTTATAATATTTCAAGAGATTGTTTCAAAAGTTCCAAGAAGTCACGCGGCCCCAGCCTCCCCTGAAACACCTGTTCCCCTGTTCCCCTGTTCCCCCCTAGGCGGCAAAGAGCCGCTCTCTGATTTGACTTCAGTTACAGGCAGAAAGGAGGTCTTATCAGATGCGCAGAAGCAGCTTCCACATGCGAGCGCGAAGTTTTCAATTGCATAATGACTGGTCAGTGTATAAACATTGAATATTGCGAACAGTTCAGAGCAACAGGCCTTATAGCAGTCAAACAAAGAGCGGCAAGGCAGGGTTCAGTTGAAGCAAGTTGTCGCCAAACTGTTTGTCCCCGCGGCCTGTGAGCTGCGGTCTCGGTAAATCATCTCTCTGCTAAATCGGTGCTACAACCATTGCGTCACAACTGCCCGAGCTGGTCAGCGTGGAGGCTTGCATCTGTCGCAAAAGTCGCGAGTGACCAACAAAGATTTTTATCGTTAAACTATTGCTTTTGTAGAGGGAAATTATATTTTTAGATCGGGCAGTTCCATCATCTAGCAGCAGAAGCTGGCGAGGAAGTTGCTTGATGAATGTACTTAGTGGCATGCTCCATCAACGTTTAATGATTCATAGAGAGGTGGTAGAACCCTGCTTCCAGATCTCACTACCTCAGTGTAGCACTATCATCCACCCTTCATCTGCTCCCATTCGCTTTTTAATTCACTCTCTCATCCGCTCTCTCATCTGCTCTCTCATCCGCTCTCTCACCTGTTCTCTTATCCGCTCTCTCATCTGCTCTCTCATCCGCTCTCTCATCTGCTCTCTCATCCGCTCTCTCACCTGTTCTCTTATCCGCTCTCTCATCCGCTCTCTCATCCGCTCTCTCATCCGCTCTCTCACCCGCTCTCTCATCCGCTCTCTCATCCGCTCTCTCACCTGCTCTCTCATCTGCTCTCTCATCCGCTCTCTCATCCGCTCTCTCACCTGCTCTCTCATCCGCTCTATCATCCGCTCTCTCACCTTCTCTCTCATCCGCTCTCTCATCCGCTCTCTCATCCGCTCTATCATCCGCTCTCTCACCTGCTCTCTCATCCGCTGTCTCATCCGCTGTCTCATCCGCTCTCTCATCCGCTCTCTCATCCGCTCTCTCATCCGCTGTCTCATCCGCTCCCTCATCCGCTCTCATATTCACTCAGGGCTCAGTCTCAGCCTAAGCAAGGCGCATTCAATCATCAAGTAGATTTTGGAGCTTAAAAGCTCTTTCAAAACTCCAGCACCGCGGATTAACAAAAGCTGTTTAATTGTTTCAGAATTTAGCATCGAGCGCAGGTGCGCAGCGAAGACATTTCGAAGACGCACAAAATGTTAATAAATAGTTTAAAAATTGCATCCCCTCACAATCCCTTTAATTCCAGTGATTTGTTCTCAACTCGACGGGCGGCACACGACCTCAGAAATTGCGTCACCATTGCAAATCTTCGGCTCGAAGTCCTCTTCATCCTGTCATTTTACTTCCTCTAAGTCTTTGTTTCAATCTTTGTATTTATGGTGTTCAACTTTGATTAAAAACTACTCTCTCACTCTTAGCTGAGGTCAAAGAGCTGGACCCCCCGCGGTTCCGGGGGTCAAAGCCGAGACTCCGAAAAATTTGAGACAATCATTATTTTGTCTCTGTTGCCATCCTCCTGTGAAATCACGCCATAAATTTTTGTTAATATTTTAGCCACTGCCTAACCAACTAAATATAGTAGATGGAGTATTGTCGGCACAACATCGATTGAGACGTGTAATTTTATCAATTTTGCCGCATCCTCAGCCTGCCACCTGTCTCGCCATGACGGCTGGGATTCCCGGGCTGGCCGGTGGGCGCACACTTGCGCAACATTTTTTCTCCCAACGAATCCGAGTTGCGTAGCGTTACGAGTTTGGGTTGGTCTTCTTTTAGAAGAGAAACAGAGAGAGAAATGATCGCCACTGAAACAGAAGCATCGATTTGGAGACCAGCATGAGAGCAAGTTGATTTTTAATCATCTTCCAGAGTACGGGGGACAAAGAAGGTCAAAATAGAGCAGAGATAGATGCTGGGTCAGGAGACTGGGTCAGGAGATACTGTGGGTCAGGATCGGAGAATGTGGGTCAGGATCGGAGACTGTGGGTCAGGATTGGAGAATGTGGGTCAGGATCGGAGACTGTGGGTCAGGATTGGAGAATGTGGGTCAGGATCGGAGAATGTGGGTCAGGATCGGAGAATGTGGGTCAGGATCGGAGAATGTGGGTCAGGATCGGAGAATGTGGGTCAGGATCGGAGAATGTGAGTCAGGATCGGAGAATGTGAGTCAGGATCGGAGAATGTAGGTCAGGATCGGAGAATGTGGGTCAAGATCGGAGAATGTAGGTCAGGATCGGAGAATGTGGGTCAGGATCGGAGAATGTGGGTCAGGATCGGAGAATGTGGGTCAGGATCGGAGAATGTAGGTCAGGATCGGAGAATGTAGGTCAGGATCGGAGAATGTGGGTCAGGATCGGAGGATGTGGGTCAGGATCGGAGAATGTAGGTCAGGATCGGAGGATGTGGGTCAGGATCGGAGAATGTGGGTCAGTATCGGAGAATGAGGGTCAGGATCGAGGAATGTGGGTCAGGATCAGAGAATGAGGGTCAGGATTGGAGAATATGGGTCCAGAATCAGAGAATATTATCCTCATCTTATTCTCATAAAAATGGCAAATCCCTAAGGCGCCCCTAAAAAACTGGGAAGATTTTTTCCAACAAAAATTCTCCCCCCGCTCGCTGCCAATCCCGCTGCCCCATCGGGTTGCGCAACCGCTCCGAGTGGCTGAGGCAAAAGGGCGGAATGGGAGAAGCGCCAGAGCCTATTGGACTCCGCGATGCGGAGGGGAGGAACTGAGGAAAAACTGTTTTGGGAGCTTTTTGTCCAATGAGGCTGTCTGCTTGACCCGGCCTTCCTCCAGTGTCCATCAAGTTACGGAAGACCCGACAGGCGTGGCTTCGGTTGCATCATCGCCCGGCTCCGACCGGAGGGGCCCTGGCTATGGGGGGACGGCAGCCCTCAGCCAATCCTGAAGCGGCATATCAGGCCGTGGCAAGTGTGAGGCCCCTGCTAAATAACCTCCACCCCGCTGGAGAGCTTGAAGAAAAAGAGACACAGACCAGAAAGAGGCGAAGGCACACAGAGAAGCAGATCAGTAGTCACCGGACAGAAAAAGCAATAAGATAGCGGCTTCAAAAACGAGCACCAGATATCGCCAGCCACCCCAGCAAAGAAGATCTGCGCAGCCGCTACCTCTGAGCTGACTCAGGCCTGCAGCTGAGCCGCGTTGCGTCAGAGTCTGCGAGCAGGGACGACTGGAAAACTCTTTTTAAAGAGTCTTTAACTGTGACTCACGTTTCTGCTTGAGTCTGCTTTGACCACTTCTATTCTCGTTATCAAGTGCGTTTGTGTAAGTATGGCCGACTTCTAAAGTATTCATTATCTTGCCATCCACTTCCTAATCCGCTCTTAAATCCGCTCCTGAATCCGCTCCGGAATCCGCTCTTAAATCCGCTCTTAAATCCGCTCCTGAATCCACTCCTGAATCCGCTCCTGAATCCGCTCCTGAATCCGCTCCTGAATCCGCTCCTGAATCCGCTCCTGAATCCGCTCCTGAATCCGCTCCTGAATCCGCTCCGGAATCCGCTCTTAAATCTGCTCCTGAATCCGCTCCGGAATCCGCTCTTAAATCCGCTCCTGAATCCGCTCCCGAATCCGCTCCCGAATCCGCTCCTGAATCCGCTCCGGAATCCGCTCCGGAATCCGCTCCGGAATCCGCTCCGGAATCCGCTCCGGAGTCCGCTCCTGAATCCACTCCCGAATCCGCTCCTAAATCCGCTCCCGAATCCGCTCCCGAATCCGCTCTTAAATCCGCTCCCGAATCCGCTCCTGAATCCGCTCCCCCACCCGTTCTCCCATCCAGTCTCTCATCCACAGCTAAAAGTCACGAACTCAACTCTCCAATAATTTCAAACGCAGGCATCGGTGTGGCATGTTCGCGATGACTGCCACCTCAATCGGAGGAGGCGCAGCCGCGGCCGGGTCGGGGCCGGCCAGCGCCGCGACGGCAGCTGCCAGACGCGCGGCGGAGGCTCGAGCGGCCGAGGCGGCGGCCGAAGCGGCAGCAGAGGCAGCGCTGCGGAGTCGCTACGGCCGGCGCTGCGGGGTGGCGGCCTCCGCCGTCTCAGGTGCCGCCGCTTCAGCGCCGAACTGCGGCGGCAGCTCGGAGGCGTCTCCTGCTTTGAACTCGAAAGCCACTGCAGCCTCCACACCGCAGAGGTGGCAGCCTCATCAGTCCCATTCTCAGCCGCAGCCGCTATCGCCGCACCAGCTGTTGTCAATGCCGTTTCCGCCATCGGTTTTGCCTCCGCTGTTTCCGGCATCAATGTCCCTGCCTCCGCTGCCGCAGCAACAACAGCAGCATCCCATGCATCATCATCAGCACAGCCAGCAGCAGCCGCAGTACCAGCAGCTGCATCACGACAGCCTGACCCAATCTTTTCCGGAAACTTCGGAGCATGAAAACGAATCGATTCAACGAGATTCAGATTGGTAATTTTTCAGTGCAAAATTGCTTGCCTATCCGGTAGGAAACCCAGTCAGCTTCTTCATAATACCTAACAAAAAATACCTAAAACAAAACGCTGGCCCCAAGTACGATGCTTCAATGAAAAAGCAGTCAAAACAGAAGCAGACAGTCAGCCAGCCAGCCAGCCAGACAGACAAACAGACAGACAGACAGACAGACAGACAGACAGACAGACAGACAGACAGACAGACAGACAGACAGACAGACAGACAGACAGACAGACAGACAGACAGACAGACAGACAGACAGACAGACAGACAGACAGACAGACAGACAGACAGACAGACAGACATTTAATGCAATGCTTTCAAATCTTCAGCAACGGCACTGAGGCCCATTCCGTGCAGTCAGCGCCTGTGTTTTCGCCGGCTCATCACTTCGCTGCCGCTGCCACCTCTGCCGCCTGCTCGACCGCCACACCGCCGGAGCGGATGCGCACCTGCGAGATCGACGAGCCCGGCGTTTCAACAACAGCCGTAGCGGCCTGCGGCGGCGGCGGCGCCCTTGCTGTCATCGACGAAAAAAGTCCCAGTTTGGAGTCGCTACGCTCCTCGGCGCCCGACGAGGACCTTCGGCGACGTCGACAGCTCAGCAGTAGCGGCGGCGAGGAGCTGAGCGATCCACCGGCCGGCCAGCGGCGACCGGGCGCTGACGAATTCGCCGATGCCGAGCTGGGCGAGGTTGGCGACTTCGACGACGACGATGATGATGGCGATCTGGACGACATGGACGACGAAATGGACGACGGCGACGAATTGGAAGACGACTGCGGCGGCGACGCGTCGACAGCGGCGGAGGAAGACGAGGAGTACCGCCGGCTGATGGAGGCCGCTGAGCCCGACCGGGCCGGCGTGTACTTTTGTCACTTGTGCGACTTCACCGGTGAGTGCTGACTGCGCTCTCTTGCTCTGATCTCTCTCGCCGCTCACTCTGATCTCTCGCCGCTCACTCTGATCTCTCGCCGTTCTCTCTGATCTCTCGCCGCTCTCTCTGATCTCTCGCCGCTCACTCCGATCTCTCGCCGCTCACTCCGATCTCTCGCCGCTCTCTCCGATCTCTCGCCGCTCTCTCTGATCTCTAGCCGCTCTATCTGATCTCTCGCCGCTCTCTCCGATCTCTCGCCGCTCTCTCCGATCTCTCGCCGCTCTCTTTGATCTCTCGCCGCTCTCTCCGATCTCTCGCCGCTCTCTCCGATCTCTCGCCGCTCTCTCCGATCTCTCGCCGCTCACTCTGATCTCTCGCCGCTCTCTCCGATCTCTCGCCGCTCTCTCTGATCTCTCGCCGCTCTCTCTGATCTCTCGCCGCTCTATCTGATCTCTCGCCGCTCTCTCTGATCTCTCGCCGCTCTCTCTGATCTCTCGCCGCTCTCTCTGATCTCTCGCCGCTCACTCTGATCTCTCGCCGCTCTCTCTGATCTCTCGCCGCTCTCTCTGATCTCTCGCCGCTCTCTCTGATCTCTCGCCGCTCTCTCTGATCTCTCGCCGCTCTCTCTGATCTCTCGCCGCTCTCTCTGATCTCTCGCCGCTCTCTCTGATCTCTCGCCGCTCACTCTGATCTCTCGCCGCTCTCTCTGATCTCTCGCCGCTCACTCTGATCTCTCGCCGCTCTCTCTGATCTCTCGCCGCTCACTCTGATCTCTCGCCGCTCTCTCTGATCTCTCGCCGCTCTCTCTGATCTCTCGCCGCTCTCTCTGATCTCTCGCCGCTCTCTCTGATCTCTCGCCGCTCTCTCTGATCTCTCGCCGCTCTCTCTGATCTCTCGCCGCTCTCTCTGATCTCTCGCCGCTCTCTCTGATCTCTCGCCGCTCACTCTGATCTCTCGCCGCTCTCTCTGATCTCTCGCCGCTCTCTCTGATCTCTCGCCGCTCTCTCTGATCTCTCGCCGCTCACTCTGATCTCTCGCCGCTCTCTCTGATCTCTCGCCGCTCTCTCTGATCTCTCGCCGCTCTCTCTGATCTCTCGCCGCTCTCTCTGATCTCTCGCCGCTCTCTCTGATCTCTCGCCGCTCTCTCTGATCTCTCGCCGCTCTATCTGATCTCTCGCCGCTCTCTCTGATCTCTCGCCGCTCTCTCTGATCTCTCGCCGCTCTCTCTGATCTCTCGCCGCTCTCTCTGATCTCTCGCCGCTCTCTCTGATCTCTCGCCGCTCTCTCTGATCTCTCGCCGCTCTCTCTGATCTCTCTCACTGCTCTCTCTGACGTCCCTCGACCCCTCTTTCACATAGACCTAATTTTAACAAATCGCAGAATGAAACATTTTATGGTCTATTATTCATCTATAGTAATTATAAGGTAATCTTACTAATTCCCTGACGTATTAAAACGGGTATTATACAAGCTACATACGATGAACGCTTAGTACACGGGGTGTTAATTCCCAGCTTAGCGAGAAGTAGCAAAATTTTTGCATTCGAAATTTTATTCAGCTTCACTTTATTTAGAAATCTTGGAACAATAAAACAATGTTAAAAGTGTTGTAGCCACAAGACAACCTCGGTGAGTCAGAGATTGCGCAACACAACCAGTGAATCCAAAAGTCGTGCCGGCAGTTGTTGCCCCATACATCCAGTAAGCTTGCATCCGAGTCTTAGCTCGTATAAGGGTGCCAGTGAGCCAAAACAGACTTTGCGCTCAATTTCTCAGTGCAAAACGAAGCCATTCTGCTAATGCCATTGACTCCGAGAGATTCTCAGTCTGGAGTTCTCTGTCTCAGATCTGGAGTTCTCTGTCTCACCTGTGGAGTTCTCTGTCTCAGTTCCGGAGTTCTCTGTCTCAGAGCTGGAGTTCTCTGTCTCAGTTCCGGAGTTCTCTGTCTCAGAGCTGGAGTTCTCTGTCTCAGTTCTGGAGTTATCTGTCTCAGTTCTGGAGTTCTCTGTCTCAGAGCTGGAGTTCTCTGTCTCAGAGCTGGAGTTCTCTGTCTCAGTTCTGGAGTTCTCTGTCTCAGTTCTGGAGTTCTCTGTCTCAGTTCTGGAGTTCTCTGTCTCAGAGCTGGAGTTCTCTGTCTCAGAGCTGGAGTTCTCTGTCTCAGAGCTGGAGTTCTCTGTCTCAGAGCTGGAGTTCTCTGTCTCAGTTCTGGAGTTCTCTGTCTCAGTTCTGGAGTTCTCTGTCTCAGAGCTGGAGTTCTCTGTCTCAGTTCCGGAGTTCTCTGTCTCAGTTCTAGAGTTCTCTGTCTCAGTTCTGGAGTTCTCTGTCTCAGTTCTGGAGTTCTCTGTCTCAGAGCTGGAGTTCTCTGTCTCAGTTCTGGAGTTCTCTGTCTCAGAGCTGGAGTTCTCTGTCTCAGAGCTGGAGTTCTCTGTCTCAGTTCCGGAGTTCTCTGTCTCAGTTCTGGAGTTCTCTGTCTCAGTTCTGGAGTTCTCTGTCTCAGAGCTGGAGTTCTCTGTCTCAGTTCCGGAGTTCTCTGTCTCAGAGCTGGAGTTCTCTGTCTCAGTTCTGGAGTTCTCTGTCTCAGTTCTGGAGTTCTCTGTCTCAGAGCTGGAGTTCTCTGTCTCAGAGCTGGAGTTCTCTGTCTCAGAGCTGGAGTTCTCTGTCTCAGTTCTGGAGTTCTCTGTCTCAGTTCTGGAGTTCTCTGTCTCAGAGCTGGAGTTCTCTGTCTCAGTTCCGGAGTTCTCTGTCTCAGTTCTGGAGTTCTCTGTCTCAGAGCTGGAGTTCTCTGTCTCAGTTCTGGAGTTCTCTGTCTCAGTTCTGGAGTTCTCTGTCTCAGTTCTGGAGTTCTCTGTCTCAGAGCTGGAGTTCTCTGTCTCAGTTCTGGAGTTCTCTGTCTCAGTTCTGGAGTTCTCTGTCTCAGAGCTGGAGTTCTCTGTCTCAGTTCCGGAGTTCTCTGTCTCAGAGCTGGAGTTCTCTGTCTCAGTTCTGGAGTTATCTGTCTCAGTTCTGGAGTTCTCTGTCTCAGAGCTGGAGTTCTCTGTCTCAGATCTGGACTTCTCTGTCTCAGAGCTGGAGTTCTCTGTCTCAGTTCCGGAGTTCTCTGTCTCAGAGCTGGAGTTCTCTGTCTCAGTTCTGGAGTTCTCTGTCTCAGTTCTAGAGTTCTCTGTCTCAGTTCTGGAGTTCTCTGTCTCAGATCTGGACTTCTCTGTCTCAGCTCTGGAGTTCTCTGTCTCAGTTCTAGAGTTCTCTGTCTCAGTTTTAGAGTTCTCTGTCTCAGTTTTGGCAGTTTTTCAATACTGGCATTCACTTTTAATTTTGAAATTGTTTGATTGTTAAATTGCCCAATTGGCCTGACAGTTGCACAATTAAATTGGCTTTGAACTCTCACCGACAGGCGGCAATCGAGATGCATTCAAAGTGCACATGGGCACTCACTACGATTATCAGTGTCCCAGCTGCGACTACCGGTCCAGGACAGAGGGCCGGCTTCGGCGGCACATCAAAGACTTTCACGCGGAGGTGCCGCCTGAGAACTACTCTGGCAAACCGTCCGCAACCCGCGTGAGCCGGCCGAAACTGCACCGCTGCAAGCAGTGCTCCTTCGTCACCGAAGAGAAAGAGGCCTTCTGGCAGCACTCTCGCGGCCACATCAAGGACGAGAAGCTGCTGGAGTGCCCTCGCTGCCCTTTCGTCACGGAGTACAAGCACCACCTGGAGTACCACATCCGCAACCATTTCGGCTCCAAGCCGTTCAAATGCGGCAAGTGCAACTACCAGTGCGTGAACAAGTCCATGCTGAACTCGCACATGAAGTCGCACACCAACGTGTACCAGTACCGCTGCCTGCACTGCAGCTACGCCACCAAGTACTGCCACTCGCTCAAGCAGCACCTGCGCAAGTACGGCCACCGCCCAGCCACCATCCTCAATGCAGACGGCAGCCTGCCCGACTCGGAGGCCGCCCAGGAGCTCATGGGACTGCGGATGGCGGCCAAAGCGGCAGCGGCTGCGGGCGGCGGTAGCACAGGATGCGGCGCCAAGCAGCAGCAGCAGCAGCGGCAGCAGAAGCAGCAACAGACCAGACAGCAAAAGCAACACCAGCAACAACAACAAAAACAACAGCAGCAGCAGCAGCAACTTCACAGGCCGCAGCCTTTGCTGCCGCCTATGCCGCCAGTTTCAACATCGCAGCCGCTGCCTCAGCTTCCTCCGCTGCCGCCTCCGCCGCCCCCGCCGCCGCCAGCGCCGCCGCAGTCTCTCTGCTGGCCTCTGCCGCCCGGATTCTTTCCAAGCCACCTTCTGCCGGGTTTTCCTCGCTCCGGCGGCCCGCCGCCGTTTCCGCCGCCGCTTCCCCAAATGCCGCCTGGACCGCTGCATCACCATCAGCAGGCTCCAGCATCAATGGCTTCATTAGAGTCGCAGTATCTGCAGCATCAGCAGCAAGCGCAGCTCGGCCACCGCCCCAGCCAGATGCTGCCGGCCTTCAGCGCGCACCCATCTGTGTCCGCCGCAGCCATGGCGGCCGCGTTCGCCGCCGCTCTTCCGTCGCACCTTCGCGGAGGAATGCCGCTGCTCCGCCCGCCGCTCCCGCTGCTGCCGACGTCATCGACGGCGCAGCCATCAACGTCCGTCGTATCATTGAAGTCGGAGCCGCAGCGGGCGCATCGTTCGACAGCGGCGCCGGGGGGCCGCTCGACCTATCCGGATGCCGCCGTCCCTCCGGCCAGCTCAACGGCAACGGCGGAGTCGGCACCGGAGACGACACCTCCGCCGGCACCACCGAGGACAATGGTGACGCCGACAACCGCGGCAGCCCGGAGGCTGGGGTGTCGGCACCTTTCAACCTGGACGAGGCCGACCCGACGCCGTCCAGGACGCCTCACTTCAAGAAGCGCCTCCTGGAGCAGTTCGACGACGACAGCATCGCCTCCGCCGCCGCCACCTCTACCGCGGATTCCTCGTCAACAGTTCAGCAAGTCGCGCCTTCATCGCCGACGCCGAACTCCGCGGTGGCCACCGAACGGCAGCAGGAGTGCCACTTCTGCGGCATCGTGTTCAAAGAGCCGCTGATGTTCGACCTGCACATGGGCTACCACGGCTACGAGAATCCGTTCAAGTGCAACCGCTGCGGCCTGGAGGCCCGCGACAGGCTGGACTTCTTCATCCACCTGGCCCGAAGTCCTCACCTGTGACAAATCCCATTGGAAAATCCGCACTTAATTATGTTAGTAGTTTATGATCATCGCTCTTTGCCCCCAGCTGTCAAATCATTTTTAATTCTTTGCCCAGCAATTTTTATGGATTGGCGGTTGGAAGCCGGGAGAGTCGGGGAGCTGACATCCTCTCAGCAACATCCGGTTCCGGCTTGTGCTCAGGAAATCATTAGCGACGCTGGTTGAGGAAGCCGCTAGCTGTGCTCAAATGACTCAAAGAGAATGCTCCCATGTTGCTTCTTTTAGTTATCTTTTTTCTTTGCCTCCGTTGCTTTTGTAGAATTTTTATTCGCGCAAGTTTCAGCAGCTGAAGCGCAGTTTGCTGCTCAGCATACAAATTCATATATTCATAGCCAAGCAATATTTTCTCCCCTTGTGATTTGAAGGATTTAAGCTACTCGCCGCGAAACCAACTGATTAATTATTTTTCTTTGCATTATAATACGATTGAATTAATTAATACTTGCGCTTTTCTATTCGATCAGTTCTGCATTAGGCCGGTCTGTTGAGCTGTTTATATTTTGCCAAGGTTCAGTTTGCAATTTGCATTGCTTTAACACTAGCTTATGTAGTTTGAAATTTCACAGATTTGCACCACAAATATATGCATTGGTTTTGTTTGTATTGCATTCTCTATATGTCATCTGGTTAACAACCGTTTGTCTGAAAACCTCTAAACATAATGACTTTCTGTTACTGCATGTAATGGGGCACTGATTGGGGCACTGGTTGGGGCACTGGCTGGGGCACTGGTTGGGGCACTGGTTGGGGCACTGATTGGGGCACTGGTTGGGGCACTGGTTGGGGCACTGGTCAGTAGCGCAACCAGAAATTTTTTGAGGGGGGGGCGGATTCTGGAGGGTAAAGTCCCGGGAGGGGGGGGGGCGGAGAGGGGTTGCTCTATTTTTGGCGAAAATTCGCTTGGTCCCCCCTTTGATTTTTTTGGGTCTCCGCCTATAGGAGGGGGCGACCGCCCCCCCCCCCCCCTGGTTGCGCCATTGGCACTGGTTGGGGCACTGGTTGGGGCACTGGTTGGGGCACTGGTTGGGGCACTGGTTGGGGCACTGGTTGGGGCACTGGTTGGGGCACTGGTTGGGGCACTGGTTGGGGCACTGGTTGGGGCACTGGTTGGGGCACTGGTTGGGGCACTGGTTGGGGCACTGGTTGGGGCACTGGTTGGGGCACTGGTTGGGGCACTGGTTGGGGCACTGGTTGGGGCACTGGTTGGGGCACTAGTTGGAGTGCTGTTTAAGGCACCGAAAAGAGCTGTTTGCTAATGCTCTGTAAGTGGCACTGTATGGGGCACTATTTAGACGTTGCTAAGGAACGGATTCTATATGCTTCTACATTCGCCTAAAATGGTGTCAATGTGTCAACGGTGTCAGCCTTAGGTTGCCAATGGCAACAACATCGATTGTAATGACACTTCCATTGTAGTGGCACTTCCAGGGCATAGTTGGATATTAACATGAGCACAATTTTTACAAGAGCACAAGAACAGTTTTTCTTGCCTTTCCAGGTTTTCTTTGTCACTTTGCTGTATGGTTAATTATCAAGCATTTGGTCTGGTCATTTCGAGTATCGGGGAGAAGGGGGGTTCTTATCTAGATAAGCTAATGCAGCTAAAAGTGCCATTGGGGTGGAATCCAGCATATAGTCATATTTTGATAGTCGAACTATATTTATATCATGCAAGAATGACTTGTTGTGTGTGAGACTTTATCGGCTTTAAAGCAGATTGATTGCATCATTGCTTCTTTGTACGGGGCAGAACTGCGGGCAAACACAGTATATATAGATAGATGCAGGAAATGTCACACACACACACACACACACCGCTCACATGCTATGGACAGACGGAGAGCCTCAACTTTTCTTATTCCTTTTGGCTAAAAATGATTAGACAGACAGAAATAGAGCTGCAGTGTAACCTGTTGCGCAATGCTCAAAGAGATAGGTAGAGCAGTATTTAGATTGCCCTGCATTGCTCTATGATTTTAGTATATACCTTCAACTGATATGAGCAGCAGTTTGGTCTGCACCACAGCACAGATACTAAAATAACTAGCTAGATCGGCCACTCAAGGCATATAGGCTTAGTAAAACAACTTTCAGTTCAGTAGCAAATAAGAATGCATAAGCTATTTTATAAAAATATATAAGAAAGGCAGCTGAAATGACTTTGATAAGTTTAGAAGCCAAGCTTGCAGGTGCAAACAACTTGCTAATTGGTTCAGCAATAATGTACATTAGCCAGTCCACTGAAATGTACATGGCAGCTTTAGGCTGGAATTCCGAGAAAGGCAATAAAAATTGGGGCGGGGCGGGAGGTAGTGTGGAAAGGCGCGGTTGGAGAGTTTAAGCTGGGGGCGGGGGGAGAGTCAATAAATAAGCATTGGCTGTAAAAATATGATTTTTTAAAAGTGCTTCTGTTTATCCTACTACTGAACTGAAAGTAGCTTACACGCAACTGTGCTGCGTGGCCCATCTAGTTATTCTAGTATCTGCGGTCTGCACTCAGCGACTGTTTCAGTTTAGAATTCACTCGGTTTTTCTTTGTCAGTAGCATCAGTTGTAGACAGTTTGTTTGTTCGTGCCTTAAAAAGATTTCGGTTTCTATCAATGCTACTTGTAGTAGTTCAGTTTAAACATTAATTGCTGGATTTATATATTTAAAAAAAAACCTTGAACGCAAAGAAGGTAAATACTGTATTATTGTAAAAAGCAATTATCTTTTAATAGCGAATTTTATTATTTAATAGGCACCCCCAGAAGCAATGTGGAGAAGCAGCCTCATTCAATATGCATAATTGTTTACTAAACTGAAGACTCATATGGACGTATACGCACATACATATTCAAGCGGGCTAGTCCATATACATATGCATGTACAAGCTAACAAGTCCATATACACATGCATATACAAGCTAACAAGTCCATATACATGTGGAGTGCGAGTTACTCTTTGAAATGAGATATGCGTGCATTTGAAAATTAATACTTTTCTAGATAACTGCATGTTGGCCTACTCACAAGTAGTAAAAAGCTGCTTATTGGCCATCCTGGTGCTAACCAATCGCTGACAGTTTTCGCGCATATTTACGAATATAAAAGTGCTCAGCGCGGCGGATCGGAAAGCCGCCCACTCGCCTTAAGGAGTTTTTTAGCCTGTTGCCATCGCTCTGGAGAGACTTTCAACAGAGGCGACAAACTGATGGATCCATTGACCGGTCAGCCAGCCAATCTGTGCTCCACCAACTGGAGCTTCGAAGAGAATGGAACCGCCGCTGATGCCGCGGCTTTCACCGCCGCCGGCTCCGTCTCGGTGCTCATCGCGGCAGCCGGCGCGGCCGCCAACTTCGCCGCTCTGGCAGCCTGGCGCGGCAGCGGCGGCCCCCGGTGCCGCCTGCACGCCGCCCTGGTGGCCAACCTCGCCCTCGCCGAGCTGATCCTCGCCCTTACCACTCCGCTGACCTGGCTGCGGAGCCGCCCGACCGTGGCAGCGCCTTCCGTCGCCGTCGCCCTCGCCCTGGACCTGATCCTCGGCTACGCCCAGTCCGCGCCAGCCCTGGCCGCCATCGCCATCGCCCTGGACCGAGCGCGCCTCGCCTTCCGCCGGGGTCGCCCGTCTACATCGTCGATCGATGCGTCGACTCGCTCGCCGGCCTGCCGCCTGTGGCCGCTGCTCGTCGCTTCGCCGTGGTTGTTCAGCGCCGTCCTGCAGGTGCCAGTCGCCTGCGCTCTCAGCGCCGCTCTGGCCGACGTAGACGCCGCCGTCGTCCTTCGCCTGTGGCGCTGCCAGTGCCTGCTGTCCAGCTGCGAGTTCCTCGCCGCTTTATTCGCCCTCGCCGTCTGCAACTTCGTCATCGGGCGTCGAATCGGGCGCGGCAGCAAGAGACTTCAGCCTCCTCATCTGCCCGGAGTCTGGGAGCTGCGCGTGCATCATCAGAGCCAGCTGCAGGGTGACTCCTCCCGTCGCCTGTTCTGCCGATTTTCCTCCTCGGCCGCCTCGTCATCCTACGCGGCAGCCAGCGCTGCTGGTGCGTCGTCTTCAACCGAGCCGCAGCGTCGGCAACTTCGTCGAGCCATGCGCGCCCTGGCGCTGCTGGTGCCGCTGTTCGCCGCCTGCCGAGCGCCTCTGGCGTCGTTTGCCTTCGCCGATTGGCTCAGAGGCAGCGCTGGCATCTTCTGTCCATCCAGCCTCCAGCTGGGTCGCCTGTACACTGAGCTGCTGACTCACCTGGCCAGCGTGCTGGAACCCCTGGTCTACGCTGATCGGCGTTGCACCGCGCGTGCCCGACGATGCTGCCTGGCTGGTGCTCAGCAACAGTCGCGCCCTACGCCTGCCGCTGTTTGACTGTCACTCTCAATGGTGTGACTGTCACTCTCAATGGTCTGACTGTCACTCTCAATGGTCTGACTGTCACTCTCAATGGTCAGACTGTCACTCTCAATGGTCTGACTGTCACTCTCAATGGTCTGACTGTCACTCTCAATGGTCTGAATGTCACTCTCAATTGTCTGATTGTCACCCCGATGGTCTGATTGTCACTCTCAAAGGTCTTATGTCACTCCCAATGGTCTGACTGTCACTCTAAATGGTCTGACTGTCACTTTCAATTTCTGACCAAAGAAAGGACTTACTAAAAAGCGGCGTCTTCTAGAATTTATGCCATTCGTGAGTGTAAAATTCTGAGATGTTAAGTAGTCCTTGGGTCTGACGGTCACCCCCCAACGGTCTGACCGTCACTCTCTCCAGATTGACGATCAATCTTTCGAGTTTAAGTGTCTCTCTTACCGACATGACTGTCACTCCCAGCCGTTAGACTGGCACTCTCTGTTACTTTTTGGTGTGTCACTCTCCAGTGTGTCACTCTCCAGTGTGTCACTCTCCGATGTGTCACTCTTCGGTGTGTCACTCTTCGGTGTGTCACTCTCCGGTGTGTCACTCTCTCCGGGTTTGGCTGTCACTTCCCCAGAGCTTAACGTTTGACGACTTTTGTAGCTCCCGAAGCTGTAATAGTAATAAAAGTTATTTTAATCCAATTTTTTAAGAAACATCGCTCTGCATTCCACAAATCCTAACAATAGGATTATTTTCACATGATTAAATACTCGTTTGTCGAAGAGTTCCTGTTTACTCGCTTTTGCATTACTTTTTCATCACATTTTTTCTTCAATTTTTATCATAGATTTAAATCTCGGTTATATTTTTTGCGACGTTTTGTAGTTTTGTTTAAAATGAGCTATACGCTCGTATAGTTACGCTATTTTTCTCTAGAATTTGCACTTTTAGCACTTTTGGAAAATCGATTTGTTAATTAGAAATTGTTTCACTAATTTTTTCTAGTATACAATTTTTTAGATGCGATTACGTTATTTATTAGAACAATTTCTTAGAAAAATTTTACGCCTAGATCTGAATTATTAATTTTATGTATACTATAAGCTAACTTTAAATTTAATTCAATAATGCTTAGATTGAATTTTACTAAACTTTATTTTTGTGACATGGATCTTGCGTTGCAGTGTCAATCATTATCGATCTATTTTGGCTTTATAAATCTTTTTAATTTACATCATCTGCGCTATATTGTCGTTAGAATTCTGTTTGTATTGCAATAGAATGCTTAGTCAAATATAATAGTTAAAAACATATGTTTAGCTATATGTTTTAGTTATGTTTTGTGAAGCAAAAGATATTCAGGATTTGTCCAAGGGAACTTGGGTTTGTCTTTTGCTAATCTTCAGTGTTCAGTTGGACTGAATTGCTGCATCCCTGATCCTTCAGTTGGACTGAATTGCTGCATCCCTGATCCATCAGTTGGACTGAATTGCTGCATCTCTGATCCTTCAGTTGGACTGAATTGCTGCATCCCTGATCCTTCAGTTGGACTGAATTGCTGCATCCCTGATCCTTCAGTTGGACTGAATTGCTGCATCCCTGATCCTTCAGTTGGACTGAATTGCTGCATCCCTGATCCTTCACTTGGACTGAATTGCTGCATCCCTGATCCATCAGTTGGACTGAATTGCTGCATCCCTGATCCTTCAGTTGGACTGAATTGCTGCATCCCTGATCCTTCAGTTGGACTGAATTGCTGCATCCCTGATCCTTCAGTTGGACTGAATTGCTGCATCCCTGATCCTTCAGTTGGACTGAATTGCTGCATCCCTGATCCTTCACTTGGACTGAATTGCTGCATCCCTGATCCATCAGTTGGACTGAATTGCTGCATCCCTGATCCTTCAGTTGGACTGAATTGCTGCATCCCTGATCCTTCAGTTGGACTGAATTGCTGCATCCCTGATCCTTCAGTTTGACTGAATTGCTGCATCCCTGATCCTTCAGTTGGACTGAATTGCTGCATCCCTGATCCTTCACTTGGACTGAATTGCTGCATCCCTGATCCATCAGTTGGACTGAATTGCTGCATCCCTGATCCTTCAGTTGGACTGAATTGCTGCATCCCTGATCCATCAGTTGGACTGAATTGCTGCATCCCTGATCCATCAGTTGGACTGAATTGCTGCATCCCTGATCCTTCAGTTAGACTGAATTGCTGCATGTAGCTGCATCCCTGATCCTTCAGTTGGACTTGAGTTACTGCATCCCTGATCCTTCAGTTGGACTGAATTGCTGCATCACTGATCCTTCAGTTGGACTGAATCGCTGCATCCCTAATCCTTCAGTTGGACTGAATCGCTGCATCCCTAATCCTTCAGTTGGACTGAATTGCTGCATCACTGATCTAATGGACTAAATTGCTGCATCCCTGATCCTAAACTTTTAGTCTATGGCAAAAGCCCTTACTGCACCACACCAGGATTATCCAAGCCTGCCCATTTGAAACGCAAAAGTCTAAGTATTTTGCCTATTTATTAGCAGTTTCGAAGGCTTTTCTCTGCAAATGCAGATTGCTAAATAAAACGCCTGCCACCTGGCTAACAGATTATGCAGATGAAGCAGAGTTATGCTTTATATTTAGATTTTCGTGTCTTGTCACAACCCGCAATTTGTTGCGACAAAAGAATTACGCCGAACTCCCTCGGTCAACGCAACAAAACAAAGAAGACGAATAAAAGTTGCAAAATTAGTGCTCAGCTGCCTCAGAGACAAGCAAAGTAATAATAGCAGGCTGCAGCGACTTGTCTTTCCGTGTAATTGACGCTATTTAAACCCGAGCTGCTCTGCCGCCTCACGCTGCAGCCTTGCGAGCTCAATGCCGATCGGCCTCTGCAAAGCTGACTATCTTCTCGGCTGAGATTCTCGGCTAGTTGAGCGTGACCATTTATGGCAAAGACTGTCAAAGCCAAGTTCGGGGCTCATCTTATTCTGAACTCGTGCATGGAATTTAGTTCCATATTTGTCTCTCTGTGAGCCGTGCAGCTAGCAAGCCATGTAATTATTTAACTGCAATAGTTGACGCGTATAAAAAGCGTAAATCGCATGTAACTCAAAATTTGCAGTGCCAAATATACTTCTCTGCAAATCACCGATGGACGACATATAGCACTTTTAATTAGCTGGAATCACGATAAATTCATGTAATATACAGTGTAGTAGATTTCCATTTATGGAATGCTTGAACGAGTAAATTTTGACGGACGAAGATTATACTTTCGTAGATGACCATATTTACATATACGAAATACCTAATTCTTCCTGGCCTAAATTATTGAGCTCTTGCAATACTGAGATAGATCGAACTAAGTTATAGTGTTGTGTAGCTAAACGCTTACACTCAAAAGGCCTCGCTGGGCGCGTATCTTATACATGTACCCAGTGCATACATGTATTTTGCACGTACAGATAGGGCTAGCTCTCTCGGATATCTCGGTATAGATCTCGGAAGGGTTCAGTCATTTTTTTGTTCGGTAAAATTTTACTTATATATTTTAACCCCATGCACATGCACAATGTATCTTGATTAATCGTGTACACGAATAACCCGTTTAAAAAACGAAGACCCAAGGGCCATCTGAAATATAAGTAAAGCTTTCAAGAAGCTTTCAAGATAGATCCTTACTGTAGCATGCGCAGGCACCTAGTTTGCACTCCGTGACCGCCATCCAGCCTATCCACTTCCCTCTGCTCGAGCACATATCCCAACGCGCACTCAATGAACTGGAAATCTGTGTTCTACCAGACAATAAATATACAGGCACAGCCTCATTCTATTTCTCCACCTTTTTGAGTGGATAACTAACACTCGCAACAACCAGCTAGAGTTGCTCGCTTACCTCGCTACACTTACGGTAAAAATATTTAGATGAAAGATGATGAAGATGTCGTTTGCGCAAACTTTACAGCAACAAAGTAAAACAAATAATATTTTACTCTTTTATAGAATAAAACGTTAAAAATACATCCAGATATGTTCTTTCGTTGAAAATTATTGTTTAAAAGTAGAGAATACATACAAAACCAATTTTATGCTCCACATACGATGGATTTAAATTTGATAAAAACTTTCGAAATCGGCGCGACCGACATCTCGTTCATTCAATGGCCGATACAATACGTCAATTACCCTTACCTCCTGAGTGTATATTGTATAACAGCCACAACACAACTATCAGTATCATCTCTACTTATAATAGGCCTATCAATACCACTGCTACGTCTTAGGACTGCTGTCAGTCTCATATAACCAGTAGTTATATCTAACGCAGCATTTTTATATCGAAAATAAGAAATTTCGATCTCTGGCTATTTTATTAGCTAGATAAAGTTGCTGTTGCTGGTATGATTTTCATCAATATGATTTTTTAAAACAATTTGTTTGCATGTCCAAGAAAGCAATGAGTGAGATAGGTCCACCACAAAATTTTATCTATCCATTGGAAAAGATTCTAAATTGTGCAGGTGTTGTTCCTGGTGATGATGTTTTCACCCATGAAAGAGACATGTGTGCTAGAAGAAAAACAGCACAAATAATTCAGCAGATTGGTGTAGGTCTAAAATGGTAAGTAAGCAAGCATAAAATTAACACTGACAATATTTTATTTTTATTTGCTTTTGTTTTGTAGAAAAATAAGTTTGTTATGTATTCAATATTTTTATATAGTTGTTATTGTTACAATGACTATTGAAATAGCACAATAGCAAAAAGGTAGCAATTTTTGGCACTATTGTTTGGCAAATATAAAAAACCTTTAGCAACATATTCAAAGTCAAGCAACTATATATAAAGACACTAAAACAATTTCAAATGTTTCAAATTTCAATTTTTATTACTTATTCTATTAGAACCTCATGAAATAAAAACTTAAAGATCTTATTAGAAAAATTCTATCAAGCAGTAAAAAAGTTATAGCATTTTTTTATATTTTGATTCATGCTTGGGCGCAACCTTGGGATTCACTTAGCCATTTCTATTGGCAACACACACATGTAAGTCGCTATTGGACAGAATAGTAGTCACGTGACTGCTCTCAACCAATAGTGACTTACATGTGTGTGTTGCCAATAGAAACAGCCGGGTGATTCCCAAAGTTGCGCATGTATATTTTAATTTTCAATGAGACTTGATATTCAAAAGTTTTTTTAAAGCAAAATTAGAGCCTTTTTGGATAAATACATTATAAGACAAAGCAAAATTTCAAAAAAGTATAAATTAAATATTTTAACTTTTTATTATTAGACTAAATTTTATAAATAAGATATAAAAATGCTTTTATCATTCATTTGTAATATATTAAATAATAACAACCTAAATTTTAAACTTAAAATCTTATTTGACATCTTTTTTTTCGTTAAGTCATATGGCTGGTGTAAATCAAGGCCTTGGAGACCAAGTAACAGACTGCAGCTTGCATGTCGCAGAAGGGTTGAAGTCCATGATGGAGCTGCCGAGCCCTGGCAGCAGCAGGCGGCGGTTGCCGCACCCAACTCCAGATGCTGCGTAGGCGAGTCTCAGAGTGGCGCTAACAAGGGGTTGCATATCTACAAATTATATACAAATTATATAGCAAAATCAAAAAATCAGGGGCAAGTTTTTTGAATAACTTGTTTTTAGCAATTTGAAAGCAATGAAGCTATAAAATAAATTTATTTGAGTTTTTAAAAGTTAGAACTTACTTACTACTAATGTGGGGCAAGGGCGCTGCAAATAGGCCACAAGGCCTATCGCAACCCCCAAGGTAAAAGAGCACAAGGATTAACCTTGGGGGATGTACCCAGTCCTTGCCAGTAGTTGGCAAGTTTGCAATGGAGGCATCGGCGACCCTTATCTAGCCAGAGTCCCAAATGAAGGCGCAAAGGTCACGGATATTGTCTGGGGTAATTAGCTCATTTATCTGCTAGGGGTGGCCAAGGTATTTGTGCTGCACCTCATTGAAATAAGGGTAGAAAGTGACATTATACTCTGTGGTCTCTTTTCCTATGCCCATACATGCGCAACAGTCGGCCAATCTGGCTGACCAATTTGGCAGCCAACCAAGGAAGTTGCAAAAATGCCCACCCAAGAAAAACACCAAGTAGTAGTACTAAGTAGCTGATGAGGCATTTTGGCTTAATAAGACAGTTAAAGTTACTCTTGCCGTTTACCCAAAGTTGCGTTAATTTTGCTTTAGGGTTTTTTTACATGTAAGTCACATTTTTGGCCAAAAACTATGTTGCATTTTTGTTAAAACTAAGTTGCACAGCTGACCGAATTTGGAGGTTGCGTATATATGTCTATGCCACAGAAAGGCAAGTAGGAAGGCAACTGGTTTGCAACAAGATATGTTTCTAGAAGAATCCATGGCTGGTTAGGGCCATGCACATCTCCCTGAGTAATAAGATACTTAAAGTTAGAAACATCTATAAAAGTACAAATTATTCACATATAACCCTATTCTTAATGAAATGATTTGTTAAAATGGTAAATTAAATTATAACTCAAATGACTAATAAAATGATAGAAAAGCTCTAATAATGTTTTTAATAACTTTAAGTATCTTATAATATTACATTCTATATTGCTATAGCATATTTACTATAAGTTTATCTTTTAGTATATATCTTTTTAAGGGTTTATTTGTTTATCACTTTTGTTACTATTGACAATGTGTATTTTGTAGAGTTCATTTGCAATAAGTACTATACTCAATATAAGTTTATTATTTAAGCATACAACTTCCCATAAGGATCAGAAAATTGCATTTTACTTAGTTTCTACTGAAGCAATTTGGAAAAAAATTTTTCCTGCATACACGCTGCAATGATATATATTTAAGCGTAATTTCATTGTTCTTTGTCGCTTAATAAGCATACAGTAAGCATCTGATTTGGAAGCTGGGTAACACATTGGAATTCCCATAAGGATCAGAAAATTGCATTTTACTCAGCTTCTACTGAAGCAATTTGCAAAATTCTTTTTTTCCTGCATATATGCTGCAATGATATATATTAGTATCATTTCATTCTTCTTTGTTACCTCACAAGCTTACAGGAAGCATTTGATTTGGATGCTAGTAGGTTCACATTTTATGGTAGAGATGCTTGTTTAATAAATAATAGAGAAATGAAGGCCAACACCAACATATAAGTAAATTATTATTATAGCCAATGCATTTCAACACAAGCAGTCATCTTCAGGGCTTGCACTCATGATTCACTATTCTATATATTTAAATAAATAAAGAAAATCAAAAACTGTACAGGGCAATAGAGGAATGGGTTCAGTCTAGTCAATAATAATTAATATATTAAGAGATGAAAAATAAATTAACCAATTTACAGCTCAACGTTTTCTAGGCTTTGTGTAGGTTTGCGGCTCTCTCCCCACCAATATTGTTTGCTCTGTGTTTGTTCTGTGTAATGGCCTAATAATTTATTTTATTTTTTGTCTCTTAATATACAAATTAAATGTTAATTAATGAAAAAAAGTAAAACAAAAAATTGCAAATCGGTTGACTTGGACTTTCAAACAGATTTTTTGTGTTTTTTACTCATTTTTTCAACAATGTAAAGCATGAAAACAATAGTTTTTTTCCAGAACTCTTTTTTATTAAAGACTTATCTGTCTTTCAAAAGCTTTTTTAGATACATTACCTTTCATTGAATGTCTGCAGATTTGTTTTACCATTTTATCCCACATTTTTGGATTTTGCCATAAGTCAGCTATAAGCCTAAAATACATAAGTTCTTTGTAGAAAAATACTTTTTGCCATTTTTTGCTAAATCTAATGGCTTTAATTCCTTTTTCCTTCTTTATTAGACATAATTTAGCATATTAAAATTTGTTTTTTTTTCATATTAGTAACAACAAAGGAACCTATTAAAACTGTAATAATAGTAGGAATTTGTCAAATTTTAAATATATATTGAATATTTAAATGTTAAAGATAGAAACTTATATACTTATATCTTTTATATATGTCAACTAATATAGAAGATTAGTTGACAAATGAAAAGTACTTTTTATTGACTTTGGATTTTATTTTTTAGTGACTGTATCCTTGAACTTAGCATTTTTATTCAATTTTAAAAATATAAAAGGCTTGTTTTATGTGTCACAGCTTTTTTAATTTGTTTTTTTTTCTATAAAATGGTGATAAAATTTTGTTTATTTTGATTCTAATAAAAGCCAGATATTTATAGAAAAAGTATTTTTTTATGAAATTTTTATTCTTTTTTTAGTTTATACTAGCGCATTAAGCCCCTCCTCATGGTGGCATTAAAATTCAAAATTCAAACATTAAAAGCATTAAAAACATTGTTTTTGAATATTTGACCCATTTTTAAAGTTACAGTTATGGTATAAGTTTTATATACCAATTTGCTAAATGAATATGAATTAATTGGGCTCATTAAATACTGCCCCTATCTGCAATTGTGCTACTTTATATGTGTTATAAAATATCATAAGATCAGAGCAGATTCGGGGGTTAATGAAAAATTTCATTGCATTGCAAAGTTATTCATTCATTATATTAGCTTTTTTTCTGTACAATTCTAAAAAACTATAGTTTAATAACTAACTCCAACTAATTATATATATAACTATTTGCTATCTATTAATTGTCAACAAATAGAATAAGCTACTTGCTACTAATTCCACTATGCTAACAAATGGCTCATCTAATTTTCATAAAACTTAACCATTTAATTAGAAATTTTTGATTGATGTTACATGCATTGTGGCCAAGAAATTGTTTCAATGCTAAAGGGATTAAATATTCGAAAACAAGCTTTTTGCAAAGGTCAAACAGACTTTTCAACTTGAAATGCACTGTAAGAATGCTAGAAAAGAATGACTGAGTTCTGATTCTAATAAAGATTGCATCACAACTGAATTGTGACTCTGACTTGAGTTGTGTCACATTGTTGAAAAAAGCAGTATGGAAGCATAGTATAAGACTTGACATACATGCGCAACTTTGGGAATCACCCGGCCATTTCTATTGGCAACACACACATGTAAGTCGCTATTGGCTGAGAGCAGTCACGTGACTACTATTCCATCCAATAGCGACTTACATGTGTGTGTTGCCAATAGAAACAGCCGAGGGAATCCCAAGGTTGTGCCCAAGCATGAGACTTGATTTAGATTGCATAACCATATTAATTTTGAGACTCATGCTTTCTGCTTGAAAAATTGATTATGCCATAACTGCTTCATGTGAATTTTACTCCAACTGACTTGATTTGAGTTTTGAATTATATAAGTGCTATAATTGATGTTATTGAAACAATGAGAGCTAGCCTAGACATAAACAGACTGAACTGCTAATGTAGCAACATGGGTTTGAATTTTAACTTACTACTGAAATAAAAGTAGCTCACCTTCAGATTTGCCAAGTGGCCTATCTAATAACTATGAGTTATAGGAAAAAGGAAACTTAGATTTAATTGAATCCATACTGGAATAATCTGTTTTGGCACTGAGACAAGATCACACATTTACATTGGATTTACAAGATGTATGTTAATTGTTCAATACCAACCCTGCTCAAAAGTTCATTATATTTAAATATTTAGGCCTATCTTAGGACTTTATTAATTTATTCTTTTAAGGATAAGACACAGTGTAAAGAGTAATTTATTACATATAACTACCCCATTATTCGCACCTCAAGCGCCCAGGTGGTGATGAACGCCGCGATCATTATGATGCACCGCCTGTTAATCTATTGGCCATCGCACAAGCTGCCACTGGGCAAAGTGGCCGCCGCCTGTTTCTTTTTGGCTGCTAAAATGGAGGATTGCCCGCGTCGGCTGGCCTACGTTGTGCAGCAGTACTTTCGACACGAGCGACAGGTGGCCGATATCAAACAGGTGAGGAAAATATATAAAATGAGATTCGAACTCGCGCGAGTTCAGTAACTGAAATGAGTTACTGAGGTCTTTGTCTTTGTTTCTGGTTTCTACTTTTATTATCAGTTTGCTAAGTGCGCGGCCACCAAAATTAATAAGCCGATATGTATCGAAAAATAACTTTAGAAACGGTTATTTTTTCCATTAATTTGCAGGTGAGCGACGAGGAGATGTCGCAAGTCGGCGAAGAGATCGTGCTGCTGGAGAGCCTTATCCTGCCCTGTCTCGGCTTCAACCTGACCATCACGCATCCGCACAATATGCTTAGTCGGGGCTGTCGCGCTTTGAATCTGCCCAGACCCTTGATCCAGACGGCCTATTATAACTGTACCAATCTGCTGCACCTCACCATGATGGTGCTCAGACTCCGACCGGAGACTCTGGCAGCCGCCTGCGTTCAGATGGCCGCCTCTTGGAGCAACACTGATCTGCCATCCGTCACTGAGACTGACGGCAAGTATTGGTTTAATTACTTCGATCCCAGCATGACGCCCGAACTGCTCAAAGCTGCCGTAGACGAGTGCATCGCCGAGCTCACTAAAGTGCCGCCGGAGGAGAAGAAGACGGTTAAGCTTCTTACTAAGGTGAGCTATTTGCTTTGCGGCTGTTGGGTGCAAAAATGGTGTAAGCAGTAAGTTTGTACTGTAATAATTGGTAGTGTGTGTTAATGGTGTAGCGTGTTTAGGGGTAGTGTTTAGAGTATAATGTGATTATAGGGTGGTGTGAACAGAAGTAGGGTAGATGGCAGGGGTATGGTGAACAGGAGGGTGGTAGGGTGAAAAGGAGGGGTGATAGAGTGAACAGAAGGGGTGGTAGGGTGAACACGAGGGGTGATAAAGTGAACAGGAGGGTGGTAGGGTGAACAGGAGGGTCGGTAGGGTGAACAGGAGGGTCGGTAGGGTGAACAGGAGGGGTGGTAGGGTGAACAGGAGGGGTGGTAGGGTGAACAGGAGGGGTGGTAGGGTGAACAGGAGGTGGTAGGGTGAACAGGAGGTGGTAGGGTGAACAGGAGGGGTGGTAGGGTGAACAGGAGGGGTGGTAGGGTAAACAGGAGGGGTGGTAGGGTAAACAGGAGGGGTGGTAGGGTGAACAGGAGGGTGCTAGGGTGAACAGGAGGGTCGGTAGGGTGAACAGGAGGGTGCTAGGGTGAACAGGAGGGTCGGTAGGGTGAACAGGAGGGGTGGTAGGGTGAACAGGAGGGGTGGTAGGGTGAACAGGAGGGGTGGTAGGGTGAACAGGAGGGGTAATGTGCGAGTAGAGTCGAATATTCGATTCTATTTTAAAGCGACGAAACGTTTTAAACGGTAATGTCCACTAGCAAGCTAAAGCAAAATATAACTGAGGAATTTGGCAGCTCACAAGCAAAATAAAAAGTGCGCCAAATTCTCAATGCTTAACTAGAGCTTGCTTACATGATCGATCAGTCCCATCAATAGCTGCTTGACATTTCCAGTCAGACAAAGTGGAACTTGCAGTTCGCAGAGGGACTTACAATTAATTTTACTGGATCCACGTGATTAATCAGCTAAAGTTAAGAAGCATAGCTACGAGCCGTATTTTACCAGATCATACTCAGGCTGGGTTGCCACCCTCCCAGATCCTCAGACTGGATTGCCACCCTCCCAGATCCTCAGGTTGAGTATCCGCCCTCCCAGATCCTCAGGCTGAGTATCCACCCTCCCAGATCCTCAGACTGGATTGCCACCCTCCCAGATCCTCAGGTTGAGTATCCGCCCTCCCAGATCCTTAGGCTGAGTATCCACCCTCCCAGATCCTCAGACTGGATTGCCACCCTCCCAGATCCTCAGACTGAATTGCCACCCTCCCGGATCCTCAGACTGGATTGCCACCCTCCCAGATCCTCAGGTTGAGTATCCGCCCTCCCAGATCCTCAGGTTGAGTATCCACCCTCCCAGATCCTCAGACTGGATTGCCACCCTCCCAGATCCTCAGACTGAATTGCCACCCTCCCGGATCCTCAGACTGGATTGCCACCCTCCCAGATCCTCAGACTGGATTGCCACCCTCCCGGATCCTCAGACTGGATTGCCACCCTCCCAGATCCTCAGACTGGATTGCCTCCCAGATCCTCAGACTGGATTGCCACCCTCCCAGATCCTCAGACTGGGTTGCCACCCTCCCAGATCCTCAGACTGGGTTGCCATTGCCACCCTCACGGATCCTCAGACTGGATTGCCACCCTCCCAGATCCTCAGACTGAGTATCCACCCTCCCAGATCCTCAAGCTGTTCGCAGCCACCCTTCCAGATCCAGGTGAATTCTGTTTAACTTGTTTGAGCACTGGGTTAGAGCACTGGAGCACTGGCTAGAGCACTCTTAGAGGAGTTTCAACAGAAACATCTGATAACCGCGGCTTAACCAACCCGCAGGCGGCTCCCACCCCAAGCCAGCTCATGCAGCTGCAGCAGCAGCAGATTGCTAAGCGTCAACAGGATCGCGAAGCCGCTGCGAAAGCTGCCAAAGCCGCCGCCGCCGCAGCCGCGGCCAGCGCATCAGCTTCAACAGATGCCAGTTCGGCCCCGTCAGCATCTGGCGACTCTTCATCAGCTGCGACAGGAGCAGCAGCAGCAGCAGCAGCAGCTGTCACGCAGCACAGCCGGCCAGCAGCGGCCCTAACGATTGACGAGTACAAGAAGCGGCGTCAAAACGACGCGGCAGCAGCGGCGCAGTCGGCTGGCGCCGGCAAGCCTTCCGGCCCGGCTTATCATCACCATCAGCAGCAGCAGCACCAGCGACAGCAGCTTCCTTGGTCGCAGCATCACAGGTGAGTGCAATAAATTGACTCATACGTTTGGCTCTTGCCTTGAGCATTGGCATCTCATCAACCCCCCCCCCCCCTGAGCATTGGCATCTCATCAACCCCCCCCCCTGAGCATTGGCATCTCATCAACCCCTTTGAGCATTGGCATCTCATCAACCCCCCTTGAGCATTGGCATCTCATCAACCCCCCTGACCATTGGCATCTCATCAACCCCTCCCCCTTGAGCATTGGCATCTCATCAACCCCCTTGAGTATTGGCATCTCATCAATCCCCCTTGAGCATTGGCATCTCATCAACCCCCTTTGAGCATTGGCATCTCATCAACCCCCTTTGAGCATTGGCATCTCATCAACCCCCTTTGAGCATTGGCATCTCATCAACCCTCCTTGAGCATTAGCATCTCATCAAGCCCCCTTTAAGCCCTATTTACTATATGTGACAAACAATTTAATCCAATTTTTACACAGGCAACAGCAGCAGCAATCACAGCAGCAACAGCAGCATCACAATAATCATCAGCATCATTCGCATCATTCTGGCCAGCATCCGCATCATTCTGGCCAGCATCCGAATCATCATTATCGTCAACAGCAGCATCAGCATCATCATCATCATTCGCGTCCGGGTCTGTCCGGCTCAGCATCCTCGTCGGCCTCCGGATCAGCCGTCGTGCCGCCCAGCCTCTCCGGTTCGAAGCGACCGCACCACGCCGTGCCCGGCGATTTCTCTTCGTCAGCTGGCGATGCCAATCAGTCTAAAAAGCACAAACCGAGCCTGCCTCACTACTTTACTAAGTAGCAAGTTTATATAGTAGCCAATTAACTGGGGTGGTTGCTTAATATCTGACGTTTTGTTTTCTTATAATTTCTCTTCGCTGGGTCGTTCTTTGGCTTTGATTTAGAATTAGCCACAGATGCTCGAATAGCTAGATTTGTCAATCGCAAAAATGAGTTTTTTGCGTTTTTATTAGTAAAATAATCTATTGAATTTGTCGGAAACTTTTGGTAGCTGCAATAACAAGCAGACTCATAAATTAAGCATCTTCATCCTGTTTTTCTGACTCCAGACTGCCCCCAGGCTCAAAATTATTTTAAAAGAAACCAATTTGAGCTTGAAGTCTGTTGGAGAACTTGAAAAACCAAATCTAGTGCGTGTGCATCGCGAGCAAGAGAAAAGAGGGACACCCCATCCCCGAGCCCAATCAGTGGACTGTCAGACTTTGACCCTCTCCTTAGGTCCTCTCCTTTGAACTTCTCTCATTGGCTGAGCTGGAATTAGGCCTGCCCCCCGCTAGGCTGTTTTGTTCGTCCAACTTTGACCTCTCTCCTTACTGCTCTCTCATTGGCTGAGCTGGAATTAGGCCTGCCCCCCGCTAGGCTGTTTTGTTCGTCTAACTTTGACCTCTCTCCTTACTGCTCTCTCATTGGCTGAGCTGGAATTAGGCCTGCCCCCCGCTAGGCTGTTTTGTTCGTCTAACTTTGACCTCTCTCCTTACTGCTCTCTCATTGGCTGAGCTGGAATTAGGCCTGCCCCCCGCTAGGCTGTTTTGTTCGTCTAACTTTGACCTCTCTCCTTACTGCTCTCTCATTGGCTGAGCTGGAATTAGGCCTGCCCCCCGCTAGGCTGTTTTGTTTGTCAGAATTTGACCTCTCTCATTACTGCTCTCTCATTGGCTGAGCTGGAATTGGGCCTGCCCCCCACTAGGACGTTTTGTTTGTCTAACTATAATCTCTCTCTCCTAACTGCTCTCTCATTGGCTGAGTTGAAATTGGCCTGTCCCTAAACTGAGTTTTGTCTATCTTACGTGATTTATTCTTAACCTTAGAGGCCGCAAACCTCAGCCAACCCCGAAAAAGGAAATGAAATTTTAACTGCCACAATAAATTTAAGTGACTCTGCGCAGAAAAACTACTGGAAAAAGTGTAGACGATGTACTTTTTCACAACACTTTTACTTTCCGACTGACATATCCAGTTAATATACGAGTAGTATCTGTGGCATTAGCTAGACTAGTTTAGAAAGATTTATAATTACTCGTACATGCGAGTTCATGTACCGTGAAATTGGTAGCTACTGTCTGTGTGCTTTTTTATATATTCTGCTTGTGTTTTCTCTCTGTGTTGACTTGTCTTATTCAGTACGTGTTAATTTATTATTTATGTAGAATTACAGGAAACTGCTATTAATTGACCTACTGGATAACGTCTGAGCCGCTGTAAAATTATAAACTACCAGTGTGATTATGTCTCAGTACAAACAATACAAACTGCACAGATCATATAGACTATCATCACCATACTTACTCTTAAGTCTCCAAGGAATTTGAAAATATTCACAGTAAATCGCTCCCTTGGCAGCATTGCCTTAGCAACTGTACCATCCCTTAGCAACTGTAACATTCCCTTAGCAACTGTACCATTCCCTTAGCAACTGTACCATTCCCTTAGAAACTGCACCATTCCCTTAGCAACAGTACCATTCCCTTAGCAACTGTACCATTCCCTTAGCAACTATACCATTCCCTTAGCAACTGTACCATCCCTTAGCAACTGTACCATTCCCTTAGCAACTATACCATTACCTTAGCAACTGTACCATTCCCTTAGCAACTGTACCATTCCCTTAGCAACTATACCATTACCTTAGCAACTGTACCATTCCCTTAGCAACTATACCATTACCTTAGCAACTGTACCATTCCCTTAGCAACAGTACCATTCCCTTAGCAACTATACCATTACCTTAGCAACTGTACCATTCCCTTAGCAACAGTACCATTCCCTTAGCAACTATACCATTACCTTAGCAACTGTACCATTCCCTTAGCAACTGTACCATACCCTTAGCATCTGTACCGTTTCCATAGCAACTGTACCATACCGTTTCCATAGCAACTGTACCATCCCAAAGAAGTGCAAAAAAGAGTCGGAAAGTAAAGCGAAAGCAATTATTCTCTTCCAAATATCGCTGGATCAGTCCTTGCTGTATACAGTTAAAATTAACTAAAAAATCAAACAGGCTAATAGGATTAAATTATGTATTAATTATCTTGCTTAATTGCGTTACTGTTGCGTGTTTCACAGCATTTCTTTAATTATAAATATGAAGCATTATCTGTCTCATTTGTTCCACCCCTAACCTGCTTGTGGATGAATTATAAAAAAGGAATAAAAATTATAAAAAAGCATAATCACTATCCAGCACCGCTGCGTTTACCTGTCTGTTCGTAAATTGCCAAAAAATCTTCAAAAACATAAAAGTTACACATATTTTTGTTTTCTTTTCGTTTATAAATTTTTGTACTTGGCCACAGTCGTGTTGTAATTCGCAGTGTATGCTATGTTCACTGCTGCTATAGTAATACTATATGTTTGTAATAACAATAATATTATTATTACCGATAAAACGCCGACTGGAAGCGAATATTTAATTCTATTGCTGAGGCGGCTCAGTGCAGGACAAATAAAAAATCCCAAGTTAATAATTTTGGACATTTTCAGTCCAAAAATGATTATGCCGAATCTTATGTTCATTTTATGTAGATTTTAAGAGTTAGTAGTTCTGATATAGCCAATAAAATAGAGCTGTACAATAGAAGTTCTTTTTGGCTCGTGGAATTCTCAAGGTCTACTACTTACTTAAGTAGAAAGATGGGAAGTTTGGAAATTTTTAGATGGCAGGTATTTCAGAAAAAAATACACTACGGAGATAGGAAGTTATCACTTTTGAGCTTAAAAAGTTTATTACTTTCGATGGGAGGCAGACCCAATGTTCATCTTTTGATATTTTGGTCTGTCTTATAGCTCTATTGATATTTATAGTCTTTCGTTTAGAAAATTAAGACAATTAGAAAGTTACAGATGAGATATCTCCGTAGTGTTTTTTTTCGAAAAAAAACCTGCTTTCTAAAATTTCCCAAGAAACGTAGTTTCTTATCCTACTTGAGTAGTCCTTGGGAATTCTACATATAAAAATACAATAGGAAGGCTGGAACAGTGAAACATGAATAGGCCTTTAAATATTCTTAGAAATCAAGTGCTTTGATGCTTTTATAGCTGATCTAGCGAGCACAGTCCATTATTGAATTATTAGTTTAAAATTTCTATTTAACAAACAAACAAAATTTCAGGAAAAACCAAAGCAGATCGAAGCCAAAGGCGGTCGTTTTGTTGGCCCGCTAAATCTTCTCTTGACTGTGTTGCTCAACGTTTTTGTGTTCAGATTTCTGCCGCCAATCACTGCGCCCTGGCTGCTGCCAGCTACTGTTAGTAGTGCTATTAGTAGTGGCGATGACGTCAGTAGAGCCGCTGGTCTGAGTGTGGCCGCCACTTGGCTGGCGCCGCCGGCTCTGATGGCGGCTGTGCTGCCCGCGGCGTCCCGCAGCCTGCCAGTTCTTGGGACACCTTCGCCACTGAGTCGCTGGTGCACAGTCTGCTGACGCTGATCAACATGCTGGCCGGCGCCGCGGCTGCTCCTCGCCTGCTGCTGCCCCTGCTGCCGTTGTTCTCCATCTATTACTGCCTGTGCCGCTTGCTCTGCCTGCTGACTGGCTGGCTGGCTCCCGGTCGGCTGCCTCTGGTGCAGTTTGCCCGACTGTTTGTGCCTAATGTGTTGCTGCTCATTTTTAACTGCTATGCCGCTCTGGCTGGGCTTTGACTGCCCGCGTGCTTATAGTTGTGGCTTCATCTGAGGTCACCGATAGTTGTGGCTTCATCTGAGGTCACCGATAGTTGTGGCTTCATCTGAGGTCACCGATAGTTGTGGCTTCATCTGAGGTCACCGATAGTTGTGGCTTCATCTGAGGTCACCGATAGTTGTGGCTTCATCTGAGGTCACCGATAGTTGTAGGTTCATCTGAGGTCACCGATAGTTGTGGCTTCATCTGAGGTCACCGATAGTTGTAGGTTCATCTGAGGTCACCGATAGCTGTGGCTTCATCTGAGGTCACCGATAGTTGTGGCTTCATCTGAGGTCACCGATAGTTGTGGCTTCATCTGAGGTCACCGATAGTTGTGGCTTCATCTGAGGTCACCGATAGTTGTGGCTTCATCTGAGGTCACTGATAGTTGTGGCTTCATCTGAGGTCACCGATAGTTGTGGCTTCATCTGAGGTCACTGATAGTTGTGGCTTCATCTGAGGTCACCGATAGTTGTGGCTTCATCTAAGGTCACTTATAGTTGTGGGTTCATCTAAGGTCACCGATAGTTGTAGGTTCATCTGAGGTCACCGATAGTTGTGGCTTCATCTGAGGTCACCGATAGTTGTGGCTTCATCTGAGGTCACCGATAGTTGTGGCTTCATCTGAGGTCACCGATAGTTGTGGCTTCATCTAAGGTCACTTATAGTTGTGGGTTCATCTAAGGTCACCGATAGTTGTAGGTTCATATAAGGTCACTGATACCTGTTGGCTCATCTGAGGTCACAAATAGTCGGTTTATCCAAGGGCACTTATTGGCACTTGTTCGTATAAGGGCACTTAACCCTTAAGTAAGATTTAATTGTAATATTACAATGGTGCTATAATGCACCAGAAATGATTCAAATTTGTAAAAAATGTTTTTCTCTACAAACTTTTTTTCTATTGTGATTCTTCCCTTAATCGCTATTACCAATTTCTCGTAGCATTTTGCGATGATTAAAATTTTTTGTTTTACTGATTCTTTTTTACTTGAGTCAGTTTTCTGATATGCTTAGCGACAATCTAATAAATAAAAAACGATGGCAGATAGTTAATATTTTTTCTTTCTAATTAAGAATATCTCTGTTATTGAGTCTGACTAAATTTTTGTAGCTTTACTCCTTCGACCTGGGCACGAATGTAGACTATTAGAGCAGGGTCCCACTCACTTTTTAACATTTAGAGAGCGTAATAACTTATTTTTCTTCAAATTCGGCTTTCTTTATAAAGTGGCTCCCCTCTAAAGACTGATAGTTTAAGAAAAAAGACAGGTAGGTAGAAAAATAGATAGGTGGGTGCGGTGGGTGAGTTGGTAGACAGATAGTTTGTAGATAGGTGGATTGGTAGATAGATGGGTTGGTAGATAGATGGGTTAGTAGATAGATAAGTTGGTAGATAGATGGGTTGGTAGATAGATGGGTTCGTAGATAGATGGGTTGGTAGATACGAGTAGATGGGTTGGCAGATAGATGGGTTGGTAGATAGATGGATTGGTAAATAGATGGGTTGGTAGATAGATGGATTGGTAGCTAGATGGGTGGGTAAATAGATGGGTTGGTAGATACAAGTAGATGGGTTGGTAGATAGATGGGTTGGTAGATAGATGGGTTGGTAAATAGATGGGTTGGTAGATAGATGGGTTCGTAGACAGATAAGTTGGTAGATAGATGGTTGGTAGATACGAGTAGATGGGTGGGTAGATAGATGGGTTGGTAGATAGATGGATGGATGGGTGGGTGGGTAGAGACCATGGTAATGTATATGGATAGTTGTGTAGATAGATAGGCAGTTAGACTGGAGACTGGGAAGTTACAGACTTATAACAGATTCAAGCCTAGCCTCCAATCCGATCCAATTGTGCGGCAATTGCAGCCTCATGTCCGACATCAAAGCATTCCTATACGGCTGGCTTGGCACCAGAAAATACCAGCCACCCGCGTACGAAGTGCGCCAAGAATCCGGCCGGGGACGGTCCCGGTTTGTTTGCGATGTAAGACAGCTTGGATTTGTTGCTGATCCTTTTTAAACTGAGTGTTTTATGTCACCATTGATCTTGTCACACTCGTAGATGAACCCACTCATTATAACTGTACTATTAATAACTGGACAGACAGACAGACAGACAGACACTAAGACACGGTCAGACAGACAGACAGACACACTAAGACACGGTCAGACAGACAGACAGACACTAAGACAGAGACAGACAGACACTAAGACATAGAGACAGACAGACACTAAGACAGAGACAGACAGACACTAAGACATGGTCAGACAGACACTAAGACACAGTCAGACAGACACTAAGACACAGACAGACAGACACTAAGACACAGTCAGGCAGACACTAAGACACGGTCAGGCAGACACTAAGACACGGAGACAGACAGACACTAAGACACAGTCAGACAGACACTAAGACACAGTCAGGCAGACACTAAGACACGGAGACAGACAGACACTAAGACACAGTCAGACAGACACTAAGACACAGTCAGACAGACACTAAGACACAGTCAGGCAGACACTAAGACACGGAGACAGACAGACACTAAGACATGGTCAGACAGACACTAAGACACAGTCAGACAGACACTAAGACACAGACAGACAGACACTAAGACATGGTCAGACAGACACTAAGACACAGTCAGACAGACACTAAGACACAGACAGACAGACACTAAGACACAGTCAGGCAGACACTAAGACACGGAGACAGACAGACACTAAGACACAGTCAGGCAGACACTAAGACACGGAGACAGACAGACACTAAGACACAGTCAGACAGACACTAAGACACAGTCAGGCAGATACTAAGACACGGAGACAGACAGACACTAAGACACGGTCAGACAGACAGACAGACACACTAAGACACGGTCAGACAGACAGACAGACACTAAGACAGAGACAGACAGACACTAAGACATGGTCAGACAGACACTAAGACACAGTCAGACAGACACTAAGACACAGACAGACAGACACTAAGACACAGTCAGGCAGACACTAAGACACGGTCAGGCAGACACTAAGACACGGAGACAGACAGACACTAAGACACAGTCAGACAGACACTAAGACACAGTCAGGCAGACACTAAGACACGGAGACAGACAGACACTAAGACACAGTCAGACAGACACTAAGACACAGACAGACAGACACTAAGACATGGTCAGACAGACACTAAGACACAGTCAGACAGACACTAAGACACAGACAGACAGACACTAAGACACAGTCAGGCAGACACTAAGACACGGAGACAGACAGACACTAAGACACAGTCAGACAGACACTAAGACACAGTCAGACAGACACTAAGACACAGACAGACAGACACTAAGACACAGTCAGGCAGACACTAAGACACGGAGACAGACAGACACTAAGACACAGTCAGACAGACACTAAGACACAGTCAGGCAGACACTAAGACACGGAGACAGACAGACACTAAGACACAGTCAGGCAGACACTAAGACACGGAGACAGACAGACACTAAGACACAGTCAGACAGACACTAAGACACAGTCAGGCAGACACTAAGACACGGAGACAGACAGACACTAAGACATGGTCAGACAGACACTAAGACACAGTCAGACAGACACTAAGACACAGTCAGACAGACACTAAGACACAGACAGACAGACACTAAGACACAGTCAGGCAGACACTAAGACACGGAGACAGACAGACACTAAGACACAGTCAGACAGACACTAAGACACAGACAGACAGACACTAAGACACAGTCAGGCAGACACTAAGACACGGAGACAGACACACACGAAGACATGGTCAGACAGACACTAAGACACAGTCAGACAGACACTAAGACACAGTCAGGCAGACACTAAGACACGGTCAGACAGACACTAAGACATGGTCAGACAGACACTAAGACATGGTCAGACAGACACTAAGACACAGTCAGACAGACACTAAGACACGGAGACAGACAGACACTAAGACATGGTCAGACAGACACTAAGACACAGTCAGACAGACACTAAGACACAGACAGACAGACACTAAGACACAGTCAGGCAGACACTAAGACACGGAGACAGACAGACACTAAGACACAGTCAGACAGACACTAAGACACAGTCAGACAGACACTAAGACACGGAGACAGACAGACACTAAGACACGGTCAGACAGACACTAAGACACAGACAGACAGACACTAAGACACAGACAGACAGACACTAAGACACAGTCAGGCAGACACTAAGACACGGAGACAGACAGACACTAAGACACAGTCAGACAGACACTAAGACACAGTCAGACAGACACTAAGACACAGACAGACAGACACTAAGACACAGTCAGGCAGACACTAAGACACGGAGACAGACAGACACTAAGACACAGTCAGACAGACACTAAGACACAGTCAGGCAGACACTAAGACACGGAGACAGACAGACACTAAGACACAGTCAGGCAGACACTAAGACACGGAGACAGACAGACACTAAGACATGGTCAGACAGACACTAAGACATGGTCAGACAGACACTAAGACACGGAGACAGACAGACACTAAGACACAGTCAGATAGACACTAAGACACAGTCAGGCAGACACTAAGACACGGAGACAGACAGACACTAAGACATGGTCAGACAGACACTAAGACATGGTCAGACAGACACTAAGACACGGAGACAGACAGACACTAAGACACAGCCAGACAGACACTAAGACATGGTCAGACAGACACTAAGACCAGAGACAGACAGTCAGACAGACAGACAGACAGACAGACCTTATTACCTACCTATTCCTCACCACCGACCCGCAGCTTCGAGTGGACAGTTTCGACTATGTAGCCCGCGGCAGCTCCACAAGCAAGAAGGACGCGCAGACTAATGCAGCCAGAGATTTCGTAGCCTATTTGGTCAGGCAGGGCCAAATGACGGCCTCTGAAGTGCCGCAGTTTACTCAGGACTCGTTAGAATGCTCGGCTATTGGCGGCGCTGGCCCGTATCAGAAACCGGTGATGGCTGGCGGCGGTCCGGTCGGGTTCCAGGCCGCTGCTGCCGACCAGGCTGGCATAGGAGGTGGCGGCCCGCAAACTGGCGCTCTGGGGGGACCTAGGCATGGCTATATCGATAGAATTGCCGATCAGAAGCGACTGGAAGAGGTGGGTTCGGTGATGCATTGGATTTAATCCAAGATGTGTTTGCCAAAGGAAAGATTTGAGCTTTTGTCTATGGTAGCAAGGGTGGCAGCAGCTCCTCAGAATACGCTTTCTCTGCTAGTCGCAACAGCGCGAAAATCAACTACTGAACTCAATTTCGTCAGTAGTCTCTGCAGTGCATGCATCATTGTTAGTTTGATTGAGTAGCTTTTTATTTAACTCATTTGTGGGCATGTC
>NIVC01002241.1:0-45000 GCA_002269645.1 Macrostomum lignano | reverse complement strand
GAGCCACCCTCCCAGATCCTCATTTGCTGGGCTGTCACCCTCCCAGATCCTCAGTTGCTGAGCTGTCACCCTCCCAGATCCTCAGTTGCTGGGCTGTCACCCTCCCAAATCCTCAGTTGCAGGGCCAGCCTCACAGATCCTCATTTGCTGGGCTGCCACCCTCCCAGATACTCAGGCTGGGCTGTCACCCTCCCAGGTCCTCAGTTGCTGAGCCACCCTCCCAGCTACTCAGGCTGGACTGCCTCCATCCCAGATCCTCAGTTGCTAGGCCAGCCTCCTAGATCCTCATTTGCTGGGCTGCCACCCTCCCAGATCCTCAGTTGCAGGGCCACAAGCCTCCCAAATGATATCTTAAATTATAGAACTTTGATACGAAGCCATTTTTGGGTTTCTTTTCAGCTGAGGTAGTCCAGTAAGTTGAAGAATCTGACTAAATATTGTCTCCTGCACTTACAATGCAGGAGACGGCGTGGAATTCGGCATTGAAATTGGTATAGGCATAAAATATTAAATAATAATTAAAGCAATACTTTTGTATCTCAGGACAAATTAAATTGCTGTTGGTGAATAACATACAAGAAACGAAGTGAATATTCATACGGACAAGAAAATTTTGTAATCTCCTTCACAAAATTTGGCAAGCCAGTTAAAAACTTGGTGATTTTTGTGGTTTTCAAGGTCGTGACTTTGCTAATTGGTGATGCCATACGACTGCTCGTAGAATGTCGCTTGCAACTTCTTTTATCTCGATCAAAGATCTGGAGGAATGCGCATCATTGGTGCACACAAGCAGCTCTTTACAAGTGGCAAATAAGGTGGCAAATAGAGACAGTCAATCGATAGTGTAAGAGCTGCATATATGACGTCTAGTATTGCATAAATCTGTCACTCTAACAGCACTTGCCTCATTGAAGCATAGTACTTGTAGTTGACTTTAAAGATCTAAGGCAAGCTTGTCGAATAACTATGTTCAAAAAATTTTCGGATTTCAATACAGCACGAATGGTAGCAATCTCTTGCAAAGCCAACAACCCATGCCGTTGAAGACCGTGCTGAAATCGTGCTTGTTCTTTTCTTTTCTTTGATGAATCATCTGATATTGAGAACATTTTGCAACTTCAATAGTCGAGAATCAAGTTATTGCCGTCTGCGTTGCCGTATGAAGCATCATGTGGAAGTTCAATTTAATCATGGGATGAAGTTGCATTATTTTAGGCACAATTTATACGTGCATAAATATTATAGTAAAGTGTTAAACAAGTTACTACGACCGTATTTGAAGTAAAAAGTTAAGTTTGAGACTAAGTGCCACAGACCGCCACTGTAATTTTCGACTCTTGCACTGCATTGACTTCGTGGCACTTACAGTCCAGACCGCCACTGTAATTTTCGGCTCTTGCACCGCACTGACTTCGTGGCACTTACAGTTCAGACTGCCACTGTAATTTTCGGCTCTTGCACTGCATTGACTTCGTGGCACTTACAGACCGCCACTGTAATTTTCGGCTCTTGCACCGCACTGACTTCGTGGCACTTACAGACCAGACTGCCACTGTAATTTTCGGCTCTTGCACTGCATTGACTTCGTGGCACTTACAGACCAGACTGCCACTGTAATTTTCGGCTCTTGCACTGCATTGACTTCGTGGCACTTACAGACCGCCACTGTAATTTTCGGCTCTTGGACTGCACTGACTTCGTGGCACTTACAGACCAGACTGCCACTGTAATTTTCGGCTCTTGCACTCAATGCACTGCATTGACTTCGTGGCACTTACCAGACTGCCATTGTAATTTCGGCTCTTGCACTGCACTGACTTCGTGGCACTTACAGTTCAGACTGCCACTGTAATTTTCGGCTCTTGGACTGCACTGACTTCGTGGCACTTACAGACCAGACTGCCACTGTAATTTTCGGCTCTTGCACTGCATTGACTTCGTGGCACTTACAGACCAGACTGCCACTGTAATTTCGGCTCTTGCACTGCACTGACTTCGTGGCACTTACAGACCAGACTGCCACTGTAATTTCGGCTCTTGCACTGCACTGACTTCGTGGCACTTACAGTCCAGACCGCCACTGTAATTTTCGGCTCTTGCACTGCACTGACTTCGTGGCACTTGCGTCGTTTGTTTTTGAATGTACGAGATGTCGTAGATGTCGGCGTAGAGTTGCCGTGGCAATGGCAAGCTTCCAGTTGGTAGAGTCCAACTATTTGTTTGAAGTTGTCATGATTTTGGCAGTGTCTTGCATGACTGAAATTTTTAAATATTTATTCGGGGCACAGACCGAGTCAAATGGGGTTTATTGGTTGGCCTGACGCGTTGTCAATAACTCTGGTCGTCAGGGAGCCACTGCAAAGAAATCTCTTGTCTCTTTGTCGTGAACTGACGACTCCAACGCAAGGGTGGAGACGTGTCTCAGGACAGCTTGTGGTCGAAGTTGACGCCCACACTGTGATTCGTAAAGGTCCGAAAGAAGATCCGCAGGAGGTCCATTATGTAAGGTCCGCGGCGTCTATATATGCGGATCTTATCGTCAATGCGGACCTTAAACGTCCGAAAGGAAGGTCCTCAGAAGGTCCAAATTAAATGTCCGTGGCATCCTTGAAACGGAACTCTTGGTTGATTTCGTACTGCATTTTTTCATAATTGAACTGTAGGAGGAGTTTATTTAATTATTGTTATAGCTACCAGGGAAGTTTTATTTTGTTCAAAGAGTAAAAATACCCATTTTTGTAAAGATACATTCTTTTCCGTTTTCATTTGCGAACGCTTTCCTGACAAAGGTTTTCTTAATTTAGTAAATGTGTTGGATGTGCTTTTTAAAAGAACAATTATATTTCGCCAAGCAACAAAAGATGCTTAGAAGTAATTGAAAGCAAGTACAAGGCAATACATTATACAGGCATTGAAATCAATTGAAATTGAAAGCAAGAAAAAAACAATGCATTATGCGGGCATTCAGAGTAGCTAAGTATTAGTGACTGTCAAAAACCAATTATGAGGTAAAAAATGCACCGATAACATGTAACATTATATCATTAGCTATAATAAAGCATGTAAGGAACACTATATACAAAAATATGCAATTAATAATGCATAAAAAACCAGACTGACAGCAAAAACAACGATTGACAAAAGATACCAGTTCATTCATTTACTTCTAAATAATTCTAAATATCAATCATAATTCAAACAACTATTTTGGGATTGTGTAGAGGGGACATAAATACAACACCATCCAAAGAGCTATTTCGCTTTGAATTGAATCCCCAGTTCTTTATGGATGTGATGTATTGTTAAGAAGCAAATGAATGATTGTAGAAATATTACTTAGTGTCAGCGAACTATGGGCACCAGCATCATCATTCAGCAACAAATAAAGCATGATTAGCGAAATGCAGTGAGCAAAGATATGGCATCACTGCGTGAATGAATCTAAATTTCTTGCCACTGACATTGAACTTGATGAACTAGGCATAGACTCAATCTAACGATGCATTCTATAAATATGAAGTTATATCCTAAAGAATGGTATGATCTATTGTGTGTGTCACTAATTTCTTTATGTTAGTTGATTGAAAAGAGCAAAATTAGCACTTAAAATCATCCATAATCCATAATACCCTTGGCCGTTGGTTGGCCCTTCTAGAGTTCTAGGCTCTGAGCCTAGTTAAAAAATATTTTATACTTTCTTCTTGAAGCCTTATTTAATAAGCCCTACAATAGATGCTAGACACGTCTGCTCATGGTATTAAAATACGAAGGTTCATCACATTCAAGTTTCATCTTTTAGATTGGTCAAATACAGCTTTTAAGAAAATAAACAACTTGCAACGTTTAATGTAATGTATTAGCAAATCCTCCGGTGAAAAAGAACTAAATTAGCTTGAGTTTATGTATTTTATTTATCATCACCCTATCATACGAGTATGAGTTCCATTGATTTTTGTTGAAGACTCATTCTGTGAGGTCCGAATTTTTTTATAAGGTCCGAAATTCCAATTCGGACCCCCGATGGCCGTTATTTATTTACAGTGCAGAATTTTCGGATAAAAGGCCTGCGGGAGCTGGGTGCCGTTGATGCAGACGTGCAGTCGACGCGAGTACTCGCGCTGGTCCGGGCTGAAGAAAGTAGCCGTGCAGTTTGAAGTCCAGATCTGTAGTTTGCGCGACTCCAGGAAAGGTGCGAGTTCGGCTAGGTAGTCGTTGAGCTGCTGTTCAATAGAGCTGCAGATTAGATCCAGATTGGCAACGGTAAGGTCATCCGCGTAGCGGCCGTAGCCGATCAGGTTAGTCTGACTTTCGTCTGGCTTGCCGGTAAGTAGGTGCGACCTCGACTTACCTTTCGACGAGTCTTGGAAAATTGTTTGCAATTCACTATACCAGGGTCTATCTTCGTCACGGAACGTCGCTTCCTGCTGAATTGGACGCCTTGATGCCTTCGATACTCACAAAACTACAAAACAAAATTACAAAACTGCGTCAATACTCACAAGACAACATGCAGCTGCAGCAGCCACAATACCAACAGCACTCCTCATGCGGACATTAAAATCCGTTAAATTTTGAAATACGAGTAATATATTTGAAGATGACATTATTTTAACAAAAAGGCCACTTGGTGGGTCTATCTATAATTTTTTCGGACACAAGCAGGTCTCAGCTATCTTCTCGACAGCCGATAATTTGTCTAACAGTTTCGTAATTTCAATGGAATTCAATTTGCAACACTTCATTCGCAAGCGTCTGCATTAGCTTTGCCTCAGACGGAGTGGCGGTAGCAACTGCCAGCAGAATGATTTCGACCTTAATTGTTAAAACTTGAAGGCGCATTGAATCGAAAGTGCAAGGGAAAGTACACAAGTAAATAAGCGCAAGGGCAAGTTTGTAATGGCCAAAATAACAGCGCACTGTAAATAAAGGATCAATTGATATAACAAACTAATATTGACGATAAACAAATCAAAACAAGCAGCAAACAATCAACGTAAACGCCGTGCGCGTAGACAGTTTTGATTCATGCTCTTAACTTTGAACCATACATGATACTGAATATTCTATAAGGCTACTTAAGTACAGCACTCTGGCAGGCATATCACTCCACTCTCTTGCACCCAACAGGACGCATGCTGCTACAGGGCTGCGCGCTTGGCTTAGCCCGACCGTGCGCCGCTGTCTGCGCAGCCGCTAGCGCCGGCGACGCGCTGGTTCTGGCGCCTGGCCAGCGCTGGCTAACCGGTCAGCAGCGCGGCCTGGCCCGGGGCACCAATTCTGATCACGTGGCCTGCCTAGTCGCCCTGCGAATGTTCGAATCGGCCTCCGCTGGCGGCCCCGGTCGAGCCGAATGGATGTGCGAGGAGCGCGGACTTAGCGCGCCAACGTTGCGCGCCACTCTGGAAGCGCGCAATCAATTGTTGGGCATTCTGCACTCGTCCGGTTTTGTTGGCGATCACGAGATTGACGGGCCCGAAGGTCCGGCAGCCGCTGATACAGTTGGCGGGGAAGGATTCGACGACTGGGGCGCTTTGGTCAGCCTGATCACTCTGGGCCTGAGTCCCAATGTCTGCTATCACAAGGAAAAGCGGAAGGTACGCGCATATAATGAATTTATTTTCCCTTCAAAAACTGTCCTTCGATCCCAGTGCGTATCTTCAAACTGTATCGAATCTTTACCGGTTTCATGTCACCTATTCCAGATATTTATTGATTTATTTTTTCTCTGAATTCTCCAGCGCTTGTCTTACCCATCCCCTATCTTCCCCATTCACTATCTTCCCCATCCACTATCTTCCCCATCCACTATCTTCCCATCCACTATCTTCCCCATTCACTATCTTCCCAATGTCTTATCTTCCCTATTCACTATCTTCCCCATTCACTATCTTCCCCATCCACTATCTTCCCCATCCACTATCTTCCCATCCACTATCTTCCCCATTCACTATCTTTCCCATCCACTATCTTCCCATCCACTATCTTCCCCATTCACTATCTTCCCATCCACTATCTTCCCCATTCACTATCTTTCCCATCCACTATCTTCCCATCCACTATCTTCCCCATTCACTATCTTCCCAATGTCTTATCTTCCCAATTCACTATCTTCCCCATTCACTATCTTCCCCATCCACTATCTTCCCCATCCACTATCTTCCCCATCCACTATCTTCCCCATTCACTATCTTTCCCATCCACTATCTTCCCATCCACTATCTTCCCCATTCACTATCTTCCCAATGTCTTATCTTCCCTATTCACTATCTTCCCAATTCACTATCTTCCCATCCACTATCTTCCCCATTCACTATCTTCCCTATTCACTATCTTCCCCATTCACTATCTTCCCAATGTCTTATCTTCCCTATTCACTATCTTCCCTATTCACTATCTTCCCTATTCACTATCTTCCCTATTCACTATCTTCCCTATTCACTATCTTCCCTATTCACTATCTTCCCTATTCACTATCTTCCCTATTCACTATCTTCCCCATTCACTATCTTCCCAATGTCTTATCTTCCCTATTCACTATCTTCCCCATCCACTATCTTCCCCATCCACTATCTTCCACATTCACTATCTTTCCCATCCACTATCTTCCCATCCACTATCTTCCCCATTCACTATCTTCCCAATGTCTTATCTTCCCTATTCACTATCTTCCCCATTCACTATCTTCCCAATGTCTTATCTTCCCTATTCACTATCTTCCCCATTCACTATCTTCCCTATTCACTATCTTCCCTATTCACTATCTTCCCTATTCACTATCTTCCCCATTCACTATCTTCCCCATCCACTATCTTCCGAATGTCCTATCTTCCCTATTCACTATCTTCCCTATTCACTATCTTCCCTATTCACTATCTTCCCTATTCACTATCTTCCCAATGTCTTATCTTCCCTATTCACTATCTTCCCAATGTCTTATCTTCCCTATTCACTATCTTCCCAATGTCTTATCTTCCCTATTCACTATCTTCCCTATTCACTATCTTCCCTATTCACTATCTTCCCCATTCACTATCTTCCCAATGTCTTATCTTCCCTATTCACTATCTTCCACATTCACTATCTTTCCCATCCACTATCTTCCCATCCACTATCTTCCCCATTCACTATCTTCCCAATGTCTTATCTTCCCTATTCACTATCTTCCCCATCCACTATCTTCCGAATCGCTTATCTTCCCCATCCACTATCTTCCCCATTCACTATCTTCCCAATGTCTTATCTTCCTTATTCACTATCTTCCCATCCACTATTTTCCCCATCCACTATTTTCCCCATCCACTATCTTCCGAATCGCTTATCTTCCCCATCCACTATCTTCCGAATCGCTTATCTTCCCCATCCACTATCTTCCCAATCGCTTATCTTCCCCATTCACTGTCCTTTCTTCCCCACATTATTCCTATTTTCCATATCGGCCCATAAATCGTTAGCTTTTCCACCTCTGTACATCTCATATCGTAATAATTTTCATTTAATGCGGCCTTATCAAACAATGCGCAGGTAATAACAGCTGAAGGTCGCGCCGCGCTTGTCCACAAATCCTCCGTAGTGGCCAGCAATTTCCCCGATCTGCACTTCCCGTCGCCTCTATTTGTGTTCGGGGAGAAGCTGCGCACCAGGGCGGTGTCCTGCAAGCAGCTGTCCAACGTCACGCCGCTCCAATACCTTGTGTTCGGCGCTCGCAAAGCCGTCTGGACTGGCGGCCGGGTCCTCCTAGACGATTGGATCGGCCTTCAGGTTGACTTCGATACGGCTGCCAAGCTGCTCAGCCTTCGGCCAGCCTTGGAGGCCCTGCTAGTGAAAGCCTGTCTGCAGCCCGAATCGGTGATTGCCACTACGGCGCCCGACGAGCGGGACAAACGGCTTAGCGATATGTTTCGCTCGTTGAGCCGCTTCAATGCGGCCGAATGCGGCGTTGCTAGCGGCGTTGCTAGCGGCGTTGCTAGCGGCGGCAAAGAAAGCGAAGATCCTTCCGCTGCTACTGCTAGTAGTAGCGATCAGTTAAATCAGCCGCCTTATAAGCGATTTAGACCTGCTGGCGGTCAGCTTCAGCAGCAGCAGCAGCAGCAGCTGCAGTTTTCGCCTCGTGGACCGCCGCCTCCGCCAGGCGCTGTGATAGGCCGCGGCTGGACGCCTCAGCCGACGAGTCAACAGCAGCGACAGCCGGGCTTCTTCGGCGGAGCCGGCGGCCGGTTCGGCAGCCCGCTGCCGCAGTACCAACAGCGGCAGCCACGTTTCGGCGGCGGCTTCGGCCGTGGCGGTGGCTTCGGCCGTGGCGGCGGCTTCGGTCGTCCGCCTTATTATGGTCCCAGATGATGATGAGGAAAGCGAATTTGCATATATCATCCACGAGCTGCTGCTGATAATGGTGATGATGGTGATAATGATGAGAATGATGATGATTGTGATTATAATGATGATAATAATAATGATTATGATGATAATGATGATGATTGTGATTATAATGATGATAATAATGATAATAATGATAATAATGATGATTATGATGATAATAATTATGATTATGATGATAATGATTATAGTAATGATGATTATAATGATAATGATTATAGTAATGATGATTATGTTGATAATATTGATGATAATATTGATAATAGTGATGATTATGATGATAATGATGGTAATAAAAATAATAATGATAATAATGGGGATTATGATGAAGATGATGATAACGATGATAATGATGATGATCGTGATGATTATTATGATGATGATACTAATAATAATGATGATGATAGTGATTATAATGATTGTTATTATTATTATTTATTATTAAAGTAATATTGATAGCAATAATAATAGCTATAGGGTCTGATAACCACAGGAATGCCCGTAATAATAACTATACGTCGTAAACTTAACTCAGTTTATTTAATAGTATATTAATAGTACAAATACTGTCGTATTTTATTCTCGCAGTCATTTCTACCATGCTACTAGGATGCAAATGTTAGCATTAGAAGGTGGATGACGCTGGGATGCTGAAAGTAAAAAAACAATTTTGACTAGTTTTGTGTGCGTTGAATCCGCTGCATTTCGGACGTACTTTTAAAATCGTACGATGCTGTTTTCTTAGAAAATTAACTTAATAGTTTGTTATAATAAATATAAGGCCGTATTCGTTTATCAAGTGGAAATAGCTGTCCGTTTTTTGTCGATTTTTTTTACATTTTATTCAAACTTTAGGCAGCATTATTAAAGACAGGTTTAGTTGGCTAGGCTTTCAAAGTCTGACAGATTTTATCGCTGAATATTTTTACTTTTGCACCGGAGCTGGGCGAATCTGGTTAAACATTTTTCTCTGTATATAGATCCTGCAGCTGGCCTGATGAAGAACAATTCTTGAATTAGGATTTCAGGTGGATCGTTAGCTGGTAGATTTTCTGGGAGATCTGTGTTCCCTCCCGCCTCCGCCAGGAGTGTCATTCATCAAGCGCCTGTCTGGCCGGGGCGGACCTCCCGCTGACAAGCTGCAGCGGGTAGGAGGAAAGCCTATGGGGGGATTAAGGGATTAAGGAGGCCGCTATTTCGAATCGCACTATTTTTTAGAGACATTCACCGCCACACTGTGTGGGCAGTTTAAAGTTTCCAGTGCTTACAAGGGGTAGAGATCTCGTGCGATGGGTGTCACAGGGATGGCCATGATCCAGAACTTGGGTTTGTAGGCTTTTGGTTAGAGCGTCGGGCTCAACTGGCAGGTGGGGGGTTCGATTCCCGGAACCACTCGGAACAATTTGTGTCCTTGAGCAAGACACTTAACTCTGCATTGCTTCAGTTCACCGAGCTGTAAAATGGGTGCCAGCATTAGCTGGGGTAATTGAGGCTGTGTGTGGCGACCCCTTTAGACTGAACAGCCGTACGCAGCCTTCAGATGCACCGCGCAATAGCTGCGGCTGAGCTGTCGGTTGCACATCTGTCCATCAGGGCAGGTAAAATTAATTATTATTATTAACATTATATTATGAATTATATCTATCATTGATCAGTCATCAATCTCTGCGTCAACAGTTGGTGGGTTTTGTCTGTTCCAGACTCTATTTGAAAATCTCCTTGGGTGCAGCCCCCCCCCAGTTTTTCCTCGCGGTAAACTTTTTTATCAATTCGATCTTTCAAAGAATTTACAGAGTCTGGTTCCGGCGACTGAACTTTCTTCTTCCTAATCTTCTTGCCCTGTTGCTGGCTGGCCCCATCTATTATATACAGACTGCATGCTGTTTTTCCCCAGCAGATTGGCTTTGTTAGTTCGCACCCGAATAGCATTTCCGTGTCCGCAGCGTCTTGTCTGCCTTCTGCACGTATTTTTTCAGCTGTGTTGTAATCCGACAAACGCTCTTCGAAAAATTGTATTTCTGTTTAGAAACGGAAAAATCTGGGGAGAACAGCTTTTGGCGGCATTTATTGCTTTATTAGAAGAACGACTCCATAATGCTGGTTTATGACGAAGTTTTTTATTCTTTAAGCTTGCCTTATTAGCTTATAAAATTTAGCAATTTACCTCCTTTTTGTACTTTTATAGCTACTTTCAGTAGTTTAATAATATCGCAGGCTTTGAACTGCGTACCAGCTGAAAAGTTGGCACCGTATGAGTCATGCTTGTCCTAAATTGAATCGATTGATCAGCCCAACTAAGTTATTATTAGTACTAAGAGTTGTTGAATTGGCACGTCAGTGCAATGCTGCAAAGTGTTTGTTGCGGCCCTCAAATTTATTCTCTTCTTTTAGTAATTCGCAGCCGCTGCCAAACCTGGTGAGAGAACAAAGAGTGCCAAAAAAAATTGCAGCCATAAATTATGCTTCGGCTCCGTCCCAAATGGTTTTAGCCGAGTCACTTGCCAATAGGGGTCCCTCCCCTCTCTTCCCTGTCCCTTCCTGTCTTTCTGGTGCCAAGGGCTTATAAGCGGCTCTAGAGACTAAACATCTGGCCTAGCGGGCTGGGAATACTAATCAAATAGGATGAAAGAAAGGCTAGCGCGGGATTGGGGTTGGATAGGGGATGAATCTCCCAGTGGGAAAAATTGCTACTAAAGAAAGAGTCTCCAGGATCTTCGTACCTATTTGTGTGTGGGTGTATAAGTGTAGGCACTGCCAGAGCTCGGGGTTGGTTAGCAAATATTAGGAAGCCTTCGTCAGCAAGATTAGGGAGTTGTTTGATTTGTTATAAAAGGGGAGTCCGTCCACGGGAAGGTTTTCAGGGCGAGCCCCCCCCCCCGACTGACTTATGTGGCTGCCGCCTTTTCACCCCCCGTCCCAACAGCTAACTCTAGTGTGCTGTGACAATGAGACCCCGATGATTCATTCATCTGGCTTGGGGGAATTTTCAACTGGGGCGTGGCGGAAGGCGCGGCAAAAGAGGAAGGGGAGGTGGAATGCTTAAAAAGGCGGATCGTTATGTGTAAATGCCCGCCTTGTGTGTGTGTGTGTTTTGGGACCTTTCGCTGACTGCTTGCGTTTTTCTCCCTTCTTTTTTTCAGGCGCCAGGTCTTCCCAGCAGCAACCCCTCTCCGCCCGCTGCTCCCCCGCTGTTTTAGTTCCAGATTTCCCTCCCTTTCTACTTCTGCAGCTCTCTGTAGATATGACGGATTCTCTACCTTATCGGAGTATTGTGTTTCCAAACTGGCGCTGACCTGTCACGTGTGTGCGCTATGTCTAAAAACTATAATTCCGCTCTCTCTCTCTCTCAGCCCCTGTTTCCACGCTCTTGTTTGTTTAGTCACTGCACTGGATCCTCCTGTCTGCCTTGGCCTTTATAGTCGCATAACTTATCTTAATTCTTCCCTAACTCTCTCCCTCACTCCTGCAGGGTTGGGTGTGGGGGGAGGCGAGGTCATCTGGCTGGCTTGGCTGGGGTAACTTGTGTCTTTGTAAATCCCTTCCCTAGCCTAAGCCAGCCAGCCTACGCTTTCTTCAGTTTTATTTCCTTTTTAAAGCTGACTGACTGCTTTTTCCTCTCTTCTTTAGCTGGGCCACTTCTCTCGTCAAACTCGGGGTTTGCGTGACGAATTAGCCTCCCTATTGGCGATTGGGAAAGACGAGTGGGAAGGAGACAGGCGGGGATATCTAAGGGAGAAATAATGATGATGTTGATGACCTGCTGCTGCTGCTGCCGCCGCTGGGCTAAAATGAGCCAGTCTCTCCCACACTACCCCCCCACTTCCTCTGATGGCCAAGCTTTAGGACGACAGGATTATGATGAGGCCGAAGCTTTGGGGTGCCGATTTGAAACCCTAGAACGCTGCCCCAACCCCATCCAGCCGCGAGAGATGTGAAGCGAAGCATTAGCTATGGAACGGCTTTGGGACAAAGAAACTTGTGGAGAGAGAGAGGTTCTGGGTAACAGGAAGTGAGCGACGAATTATAATAAATTCCCGTGTTACATAATCGGTCCACGCGCCGTCTCTCCCAGTTTTCCCCCTGAGGGGATTTCTCGCGCCAGGTCAGGTCAGAGAGATTTTTACTCAGTTTTTGTCTCTCTCTTAGATGCTTATCAACATTGCTGAATAGGAATGGAATTATGATGACTAACTACCCTGTGGCTTAACGCTCTGTTGCAGTCTGTCCCAGTTAAACATACTTCTGGCAGTCAAAAATCAATCATTTACACTGAGTTTTTATTGTTTTTTTTAGGGTTTCTCATTTTTCCTCAGGTTTCGCAAGACTAATTAGCTAAGTGGCTATAAGTAGGCAGAGAATATCTGCTCGGGGTTTGAGCTTATTAATTATTAATGCGGCATTCACAGTCCAGTGAAGTTCTGTGAGCTAGCTATATGGGTGGAAGAGGGGATTTCCTCTCTTGGGATTTTTTTCCCCAGAAGTGTTTGAGAGTGTAGCATCTAATAGTAGGAGAGCACTCAGCATCTTGGCCTCATCATCTCTGCTCAGAAGCTTTCATATTGTCTGCCTGTCTATACAGACTTAACCAACTCTCTGTGCGCGCGCGAGAAAAGGAAGGGAAGCGGGTTTGAAAATGCAAATTAGAAGAATTGATAAAGCTGTTTCTCATCGCCTGAGATGAGTGAGTTTTGGCCACTTTTTCGGGGATGCCCTCCTGCCAACTGATTAATGTGCGGCGCTAGGCAGCTGATTTGTAAGCATTGCATTGCTCCCTGCAGAAGCAGAAATCGCTAGACTGATTTCTCCCATGAAATCCTTCCAGTCCAGCTCCCAGTCTCGCTTGTCTGCACTTGCACTTTCCGCTGTGCAGTCTGAGCCCCTCATCCCCCCGTATCCCTCTTCTCCTCTCCTGTCTGCTTTCCGCCATCTCCGAGCCCTGAGCAGCCCTCGTCTGCCTCCCCTCGTGTCGTCATAGTTCTAGGGTTACTAAATATAGAACTTGCCCTGCTCTTCACTCTCTCCCCTTCGCATTGATTTTTATTTCTTTACATTCATCAGTCCAAGTAAGTATACTACAGGGCGCGATCCTAGCGGGAAATTAGATGAAAAATATTTAATCTCTTTAGCATTAAGCAATTTCTTAGCCACGATACATGTACTGTCACGGAAGATGTCGAATGATCTAACAGTGCAAGTTTCATGAAAATCGGTTGGGCCGTTTTTTCTGAAATCAATCGGAGATAGATAGAAAGAAAGATAGATAGATAGATGGTTAGATAAATAGATAGAAAGATAGATAGATGGGTAGGTGGATAGATAGATAGATAAATAGATGGATAGATAGATAGATAGATAGAGGGATAGATAGATAGATAGATAGACAGACAGATAGATAGATAGATAGATATACAGACAGATAGACAGATAGATAGATAGATAGATATACAGACAGATAGACAGATAGATAGATAGATAGATATACAGACAGATAGACAGATAGATAGATAGATAGATGGTTAGATAAATAGATAGAAAGATAGATAGATGGGTAGGTGGATAGATAGATAGATAAATAGATGGATAGATAGATAGATAGATAGAGGGATAGATAGATAGATAGATAGACAGACAGATAGATAGATAGATAGATAGACAGACAGATAGATAGATAGATAGATATACAGACAGACAGACAGACAGACAGACAGACAGACAGACAGACAGACAGACAGACAGACAGACAGACAGACAGACAGACAGATAGATAGAGACAAACCATTTTTACTATACACGAGTTATACGGTATGTTGTCACTCTTGCCACTTGTCTCACAAGCAGAAAGCAGCAATCGGCCCCATTAGTTTAGTAGGATTATAAAAGGTACGCGCAATTTTAGAAACATTCGCCTCCCGCCTTCTTTGTGCGCTGCAAGCGTACGCTGTCCGGCTCCCTCAAGCCCTCCTGTTTCGGCCAACCAATATAAGCCGAAGTATAAAGTTTCCCGTGGTCTTCTTTGCTTGCTGCTGCCGCCGCCGATTGCTGTGTGTACAGCGCTGTGTTGAGCTGGCTATCAGCCCCACCCCACCCCGCACACCCCTGTCCGGTTCCTCACCACATATTTCTCCCCTTCCTCCACTGCCCCGATCGCCCCAATTTCAGGTCCCCAAGACCCTCCGGTACCATCCTCGGTTCCTGTACTGTCTCTCCCGCCCTCCCTCCTGTCCTTCCCAACCCCCAACCCCGCCCATGGTGAACGCATTGCACTGGCAGTCTTTCTGCTATATAGATTTTAGCTTATTGGATCGAGAGGACAGAGAGAGAGGGGGTTGGTGGACGCGCGGTTTTTGAGGTGTATTTTGGCTTCTTTGTTCTCCGATTTCCTTTTACTACTGCATACTGCTGCTACAAACCCATTCCGCAGCAATGCCATCCCATCCTCTCCCCCTATATTTAATCCTCTCTCCAGCCCATCTTGAAGCTTTTGTGCTGTTTTTTTTTTAACTGCAATTTTGTTTTGTTGACATTTGCAGCCAAATCGCCGAAATGCGCAGCAGCCAGCGCCGCCGGCCATAGTTTATCGCCTGCTTCTCAGTCTCCCTACTCTCTCTCTGTTGTTGCTTTCTTCTCTGCTCCTAACCATGGGCAACGCATTGCGCCCATTCAAATCGTTGCGCTCGTCTACGCGTCACCGAGCTTCGCTAGCGGCTTCGGCTGCCGACCCTGGTGCAGCATCAGCAGCAACAGCAGCAGTAACAGCCGCTCCTAGTAGTAGCAGCGCCGGTGCAACAACTGGCGGAACAACATCAGCAGCGCTGATCAGCTCGGCCACCTGCTCCATAGCTGTCAACAATAACAATAGCAATGTCAACAATAATAACAATGCGGCAGACATTGTCTCGGCGTCCACGTCGATGTCGGCGGCCCCGGCTGTTGCCTGCACCGTCGAGCCTGTCGGGGCCTCCTACCAGGCGTCCCAGTCGTTGCTGGGCAGCGCAGAGGAGCGGCTTATCAATAATAATAATTCTGCTTTAAACTGCGTTGCGCCTTCCGCTGTCGCCGCTGCATCTTCTGCGGCAACGGCGGCAGCTCCAGCTGGCGCAGCCGAGAGCAGCCCTCGACAGCAGGCGGCGGCAGCAGTGGCGGCTTCGGCGGCTTCCCCTGGCAAAGCCAACCTATTCGTCGCCATGTACAACTACGAAGCTCGAACCGAGGAGGATCTGTCATTTAACAAAGACGAGATGCTGGAGGTGGTGGACAGCGGCCAGGGGCCCTGGTGGATGGCTCGCGGCCTGACCACCGGTCGTCAAGGCTACGTGCCGTCGAATTTCTTAGCCCAGGCCGAGACTATCGACTCCGAGCCCTGGTTCTTTGGCCAGTTAACGCGCATGGACGCGCAGATTCTACTGCTGCGCACCGAGAATCGAGTTGGCTCATTTCTAGTGCGCAACTGCGAGAACCGCTCGTCCAGGCGGCATCACGCGTACTCCCTGTCCGTCCGGGACCACTCGGTGGTGAAGCACTACCGGATTCGCCGGCACGAGAGCGGCCTGCTGTTCATCAGTCGGCACGTGAAATTCCGCACCGTGCCGGACCTGATCGCGCACTACAGTGCCGAGTCCAACGGCCTGTGCACCCGCCTAGTCGCTCCCTGCGTTCGGTCCAATGTCCCCGAGCCGATCGGCCTGTCCTACGACACCGTGGACATGTGGGAGATTCCCAAGGCTTCGCTGCAGCTGCGCAATCTGGTTGGCCAGGGCCAATTCGGCGAAGTGTGGGAAGGCGTCTGGAACAGCACAACTCGGGTGGCCGTCAAGACCCTGAAGCCGGGCACTATGGATGCTAAAGATTTCCTACGCGAGGCGCAGACTATGAAACGATTGCGTCATCCCAACCTCATCCAACTATACGCCGTGTGCACCCAGGATGAGCCGATCTACATTGTCACCGAGCTGATGAAGCACGGCAGTCTGTTGGATTATTTGCAGGGCCCGGCCGGCCGGAGCCTGGCTGTTAAGGACCTGCTGTTCATGGGATCGCAGGTGGCCGCCGGGATGGCCTATCTGGAGGGCCGGAACTATATTCACAGGTGAGAGTTTACATCCCTTATTTATCCCGTGTGTTCCCTATCTATCCTATATGTTCCCTATTTATCCCATGTGTTCCCTACTTATCCCATGTGTTACCTATTTATTCCATTTGTTTCCTATTTATCCCATTTGTTCCCTTTTTATCCCACGTATTCCCTATTTATCCCATGTATTCTCTATTTATCCCATGTATTCCCTATTTATCCCATGTATTCCCTATTTATCCCATGTATTCCCTATTTATCCCATGTATTCCCTATTTATCCCATGTATTCCCTATTTATCCCATGTATTCCCTATTTATCCCATGCATTCCCTATTTATCCCATGTATTCCCTATTTATCCCATGTATTCCCTATTTATCCCATGTGTTCCCTACTTATCCCATGTGTTACCTATTTATTCCATTTGTTTCCTATTTATCCCATTTGTTCCCTTTTTATCCCACGTATTCCCTATTTATCCCATGTATTCTCTATTTATCCCATGTATTCCCTATTTATCCCATGTATTCCCTATTTATCCCATGTATTCCCTATTCATCCCATCCACCCCCTACCTTACTCGTTAATCTCGTATTTATCCCTCATCCCCTATTGCAAGCATGTTAATTTATCCACATTTATCCTATGTATCTGTATTAATCCCATACGTCCCTATCTATCCCATTCACCCATAGAATGCCATGCACCCATAAATATCCCAAGCAATCCCATAAACCTGGGAGCGTCAAAGCAGCTACAGAATCCCAATAATCCCCTTCCCCAATCCGCAGAGACCTGGCTGCCCGCAACATTCTAGTCGGCGACAATCGGGTGGCGAAGATCTGCGACTTCGGGCTGGCCCGACTGCTGAAAATCGGCCAGGAGTACGAGGCCAGGCACGGCTCCCGGTTCCCGATCAAGTGGACCGCGCCGGAGGCCGCCAATTTCAGCCGGTTCTCCATCAAATCCGACGTCTGGTCTTACGGCATCCTGCTGATGGAGCTGCTCACCTACGGCCGGGTGCCGTACCCGGGCATGAGCAACATGGATGTGCTCCATCAGGTTGAGAACGGCTACAGGATGCCCCGGCCGTCCGGCTGTCCGGACCCTGTCTACCGCCTCATGCGCCTCTGCTGGGACTCGGACGAGAACAGGCGGCCCAGCTTTGAAGAGATTCACGCCCGGATCGAGGATATGCTCAACGCCGACGATGACGAGTGCGTGGGCGGCGGGGGCGGAGCCTGCGGCGGAGGCGGCGGTAGAAGAAGTCTGTTTAAGTAATTCCACACATGTACAGATATTATGCAAAACTTTTTATAAGCCTTGCTGATTTGAAGTATCAATAGCGCTGCGCATTGTAGAGCTTTTTAAAAATAGAAATAAGTTTTACAATCTCTGTTGCCTCTATCGCCCTCTCTGCGGAATTTTGAATTCCGTGAAGCAGGTTTCAAATCCTAATCTTCAAATCCTACAAAAGCGTTAACTTAGTGAAATCAATTTATTAATTGGGAGTTTCTGAATACAGTGGGTACGACTGCTTGGCATTTTTCAATTGGTTTAAGTTTGTATAGGATTTTCAAATTGTTTAAATTGGGATTTTCAATTTGTTCAAATTGGGATTTTTAATTTGTTTAAATTAGGATTTTCAATTTTTTTGGGAATTTTTAATTTGTTTAAATTGGGATTATCAATTTGTTTACATTGGGATTTTAATTTGTTTAAATTGGGATTTTAAATTTGTTTACATTGGGATTTTCAATTTGTTTACATTGGGATTTTCAATTTGTTTAAACTGGGATTTTCAATTTGTTTAAACTGGGATTTTCAATTTGTTTAACTTGGGATTTTCAATTTGTTCAAATTGGGATTTTTAATTTGTTTAAATTAGGATTTTCAATTTTTTTGGGGATTTTTAATTTGTTTAAATTGGGATTATCAATTTGTTTACATTGGGATTTTAATTTGTTTAAATTGGGATTTTCAATTTGTTCAAATTGGGATTTTTAATTTGTTTAAATTAGGATTTTCAATTTTTTTGGGGATTTTTAATTTGTTTAAATTGGGATTATCAATTTGTTTACATTGGGATTTTAATTTGTTTAAATTGGGATTTTAAATTTGTTTACATTGGGATTTTCAATTTGTTTAAACTGGGATTTTCAATTTGTTTAACTTGAGATTTTCAATTTGTTTAAACTGGGATTTTCAATTTGTTTACATTGGGATTTTCAATTTGTTTACATTGGGATTTTAATTTGTTTAAATTGGGATTTTAAATTTGTTTACATTGGGATTTTCAATTTGTTTAAACTGGGATTTTCAATTTGTTTACATTGGGATTTTCAATTTGTTTACATTGGGATTTTCAATTTGTTTAAACTGGGATTTTCAATTTGTTTAAACTGGGATTTTCAATTTGTTTAACTTGAGATTTTCAATTTGTTTAAACTGGGATTTTCAATTTGTTTACATTGAGATTTTCTAATTGTTTACATTGGGATTTCAGTTTGTTTAACTTGGGATTTTCAATTTGTTTACATTGGGATTTTCAATTTGTTTACATTGGGATTTTCAATTTGTTTACATTAGGATTTTCAATTTGTTTACATTGATTTTTGCAATACTTTAGTAATTAGCTGAAATTTCTAAAAAATTAAATAAAATTTGCATTCGAAAATTCTGATCGAGACTTTTTATTTGAGAAATATTCGAGGCTCCTCACTGCACCAGTTCCTTCTAGATAGCACCTGTAGCTCGGTTTTTGAGTGGCTCATTTGTGCGCAAAAATCGTATTCAATCGAGGCTGGTCATTTTGGCTTTTTACTGAAAAAATGCAATTTCTATACTAGTCGTAGTATTGCTGTATTGCTGCTTTTTTAAATGTAATTTTGCTTTGCCCTATTGATTTCCGCTTCTTGTGCTTGCAATTATAAGCTGCAGTCTGTCTGCTTTGCGGCAATTTTGCCGCTTTTTGTTCCTTGGAGGCGTTCGCCAGTACACAAACACGCGGGTTTGAACAACTTCTCTGCGAATATATTAACTGTACACACAATCATTGAGCCATCTATTTTAATCATTTCGACTGTCCTTAAACTCATCTCGAGACTCATCTCAAGCAGCTCTATTTCCATTTCTCGTCCAGCTCTGCTATTATTGTTGTCTATATATAAATTACTAATGCTAATGATTATTATAAAGTTCAAATAAATCTATACCATGTGTTGTTTTTAGTTGTTGCATTTCGTTGCAAAATGTTTTTTGAGCCAAGATTTGGCTGAAATATTATCGATTTATGCTCCGCTTAACTGACTTTCTCTTGCTCCTATATTGCTACTGTTGTCAGTAGCCATGTGCGAGAGTATAAGAGACTAAATTTTCTGTTGTCTAGACAGACAACCCGCCCCTTTAAATGTGGTAACTATCCATCTTACTTCAAGTAGTAAGTATGTTTAAGATGAAACTGTTAATCATTTGTTATAGACAGACAGACAGACACTAAGACAGACAGACAGACAGTAAAGGCAGGCAGACGGACACTAAGACAGACAGACGGGCACTAAGACACTAAGACAGGCAGACAGACAGTAAAGACAAACAGACGGACACTAAGACACTAAGACAGACAGACAGACAGTAAAGACAAACAGACGGGCACTAAGACACTAAGACAGACAGACAGTAAAGACAAACAGACGGGCACTAAGACACTAAGACAGTAAAGACAGTAAAGACAAACAGACGGACACTAAGACACTAAGACAGACAGACAGTAAAGACAAACAGACGGGCACTAAGACACTAAGACAGTAAAGACAGTAAAGACAAACAGACGGACACTAAGACACTAAGACAGACAGACAGTAAAGACAAACAGACGGGCACTAAGACACTAAGACAGACAGACAGACAGTAAAGACAAACAGACGGACACTAAGACACTAAGACAGACAGACAGACAGTAAAGACAAACAGACGGACACTAAGACACTAAGACAGACAGACAGACAGTAAAGACAAACAGACGGGCACTAAGACACTAAGACAGACAGACAGTAAAGACAAACAGACGGGCACTAAGACACTAAGACAGACAGACAGTAAAGACAAACAGACGGGCACTAAGACACTATGACAGACAGACAGTAAAGACAAACAGACGGACACTAAGACACTAAGACAGACAGACAGTAAAGACAAACAGACAGACACTAAGACACTAAGACAGTAAAGACAAACAGACAGACACTAAGACACTAAGACAGTAAAGACAAACAGACAGACACTAAGACACTAAGACAGTAAAGACAAACAGACGGACACTAAGACACTAAAGACAAACAGACGGACACTAAGACACTAAAGACAGACAGACAGTAAAGACAAACAGACAGACACTAAGACAGACACACAGACAGACGCAGAGATACAAACAGAGGAAATGAGGCAGAGAGAGGCCAAGGCTCAGCTGCTCGGAATGATGCAGCTAGCTGCAGTCTGCTCTGCATTCCCTATTCCTAAAATCTTGTTTCCAAGCGCAGTGCCTCAGTCGCGGATGGGGCGGGTGTCCGAAGCAGGCAAAATCTGATTGACTGTTGCAGACTTTCTTCTCGCTCGCAGCAACTCTCTCCCGCATTACGCAACCCGCCGCTTCGGCCCCGAAGTTGCCCGAGCGGCTGTTTCAGCTGAAAGTCAATAAAAGCAACTGCAGACTCTGCAACTAAACTGTTTCTTGGCCAGCAACAGCCTCTCCTAGAAGCAGAAGAAGCAAATTGGCGCACCGGAGAACAGCTGCGCGAGTGCTTGGTGGTGAAGTGGCAAGAGGCTCAAATGCTGCGACTTGCCGAGCGCCTGACGCAACACCCAAATTGGTGCTCAGGGACTCAAATGAGCTGCTGATTGACGGTCGATCAGCTGGGGGCTTCATCGGGCGGGCGTTCGGGGTTTTGGGTGCACTCTGGATAAAACATCTTTTCTAGTCTGCTTAGCGGTTAGACATCTCATTTCACTGTGATGTCATCCCAGTCTCACCCTGATCTTATCCCAGTCTCACCCTGATCTCATCCGAGTCGCACCCTTATCTCATCCCAGTCTCACCCTGACCTCATCCCAGTCTCACCCTGATCTTATTGCATATCGCACCTTGATCTCATCCTAGTCTCACCCTGATTTTATTGCATATCTTACCTTGATCTCATCCTAGTCTTACCTTGATCTCATTAAAAATCTCTTTTTGATTGCATAAAAAGTCTCACCCTGATCTCACCATAGTCTCAACCTGATCGCACCTTAGTCTCACCCTGATCTCACATTAATCTCACCCTGATTTCACCTTAGTCTCACCCTGATCTCACATTAATCTCACCCTGATTTCACCTTAGTCTCACCCTGATCTCACATTAATCTCACCCTGATCTCACCTTAGTCTCACCCTGATCTCACATTAATCTCACCCTGATCTCACCATAGTCTCATCCTGATCGCACCTTAGTCTCACCCTGATCTCACATTAATCTCACCCTGATTTCACCTAGTCTCACCCTGATCTCACATTAATCTCACCCTGATCTCACCATAGTCTCAACCTGATCGCACCTTAGTCTCACCCTGATCTCACATTAATCTCACCCTGATCTCACCTTAGTCTCACCCTGATCTCACATTAATCTCACCCTGATCTCACCATAGTCTCATCCTGATCGAACCTTAGTCTCACCCTGATCGCACCTTAGTCTCACCCTGATCTCATCTCAGCGGAGTCTCATTCCTTCCTCTCTGACTACTGTTAAACCAGTCTGCACCAACAGCCCTTATGCTGACACTGCCACTCAGTCCCGGCCCGACATTCCTGATTCAGTTTTGTTGCCGGGACTGAAAAAAACTTTGAATTCCCGATGGGCCTCTTCCCAGCTCGGTTCCATAAATGCCTTTTGGGAACTGGGATTTTTCCAATTAGCGCCCCAGGCCTGGAAGACAAAGAGCGGCTTGGTTGCGTCATTCATTAATTTAGTAAAGTGAGAAATATAATCCTTCAATCATCGAAGCCTCATCGCTCCAGAGCTACCAAACGCTGCACGTGGCTGGGCGTGAAGGGAATAATCCTTCCCGGTGTCTGCCCAGGACATTGGGAGCAGATTGGGTGATCATTTTGAGCTGAGCTTGTTGGCCACTGGGGCGCTTGATTAGGGCTCGGGGTGGCATCAGGTTTCAGTGTGTCTGTCTGTCTGTCTGTCTGTCTGTCTGTCTGTCTATCTATCTATCTACTATCTATCTATCTATCTATCTATCTATCTATCTATCTATCTATCTATCTATCTATCTATCTATCTATCTATCTATCTATCTATCTATCTATCTATCTATCTATCTATCTATCTATCTATCTATCTATCTATCTATCTATCTATCTATCTATCTATCTATCTATCTATCTATCTATCTATCTATCTATCTATCTATCTATCTATCTATCTATCTATCTATCTATCATCTATCTATCTATCTATCTATCTATCTATCTATCTATCTATCTATCTATCTATCTATCTATCTATCTATCTATCTATCTATCTATCTATCTATCTATCTATCTATCTATCTATCTATCTATCTATCTATCTATTTATCTATCTATCTATCTATCTATCTATCTATCTATCTATCTATCTATCTATCTATCTATCTATCTATCTATCTATCTATCATCTATCTATCTATCTATCTATCTATCTATCTATCTATCTATCTATCTATCTATCTATCTATCTATCTATCTATCTATCTATCTATCTATCTATCTATCTATCTATCTATCTATCTATCTATCTATCTATCATCTATCTATCTATCTATCTATCTATCTATCTATCTATCTATCTATCTATCTATCTATCTATCTATCTATCTATCTATCTATCTATCTATCTATCTATCTATCTATCTATCTATCTATCTATCTATCTATCTATCTATCTATCATCTATCTATCTATCTATCTATCTATCTATCTACCTATCTATCTATCATCTATCTATCTATCTATCTATCTATCTATCTATCTATCTATCTACCTATCTATCTATCATCTATCTATCTATCTATCTATCTATCTATCTATCTATCTATCTATCTACCTATCTATCTATCATCTATCTATCTATCTATCTATCTATCTATCTATCTATCTATCTACCTATCTATCTATCATCTATCTATCTATCTATCTATCTATCTATCTATCTATCTATCTATCTATCTATCTATCTATCTATCTATCTATCGATAATACTCATTTCTATCTTTTCTTTCCCTAAGGGGATCCCAGGAGCTGCAGTTGTGCTGTCCTACCAGTGGGGAGGGCTGATGATGCAAGTTTTGCGTTGACAGTTGAAATGAAAATTTCCCAAATTCTCTGCCCAGTTGGCAAACAGATGGCATCTCATGGGAAGCCGTGCGCTCACCAGCAGGGATGCTAAAACTGGCTCTGGATGAGACTCGAGCAAGGCGTTTAATTTATGAATTTTAAGAAAGAAGCCTCCTGGTCTTTGCTAGTCAAGATGATTCAACTTTGATTAATAATCAAATGCTATTTTACACAAGTATATTTCATAGAGATACTCGTATTGTACATGTGTTACCAGATTTCATTTGTTGATAATTAACGAAAAACAATGGCTAGCATAAAATGTGTTCAGTAAATTACCAGCAGGACCAGAGTTATCTTCAGCTGGAGGCTGAGACAGGCAGTGACAGATATTGGGGTGTCAGAGAAATCAAGTGAGAAATAATTTTACAACTGAATTATACTGTGACTAGTTTATGGAGTGACTGGTTTATAGAGTGACTGGTTTATTGAGTGACTGGTTTATTGAGTGACTGGTTTATTGAGTGACTGGTTTATAGAGTGACTGGTTTATAGAGTGACTGGTTTATTGAGTGACTGGTTTATTGAGTGACTGGTTTATAGAGTGACTGGTTTATAGAGTGACTGGTTTATTGAGTGACTGGTTTATAGAGTGACTGGTTTATAGAGTGACTGGTTTATTGAGTGACTGGTTTATTGAGTGACTGGTTTATAGAGTGACTGGTTTATAGAGTGACTGGTTTATTGAGTGACTGGTTTATAGAGTGACTGGTTTATAGAGTGACTGGTTTATTGAGTGACTGGTTTATTGAGTGACTGGTTTATAGAGTGACTGGTTTATTGAGTGACTGGTTTATTGAGTGACTGGTTTATAGAGTGACTGGTTTATAGAGTGACTGGTTTATTGAGTGACTGGTTTATTGAGTGACTGGTTTATAGAGTGACTGGTTTATAGAGTGACTGGTTTATTGAGTGACTGGTTTATAGAGTGACTGGTTTATGGAGCAAATGATTTATGGAGCAAATGATTTATAGTGTGAATGGCTTTAAAGAGTGGCAGATTGATGAAGAGACAGTAGAAGTAAAAATTTTGAAGAGTGACACAAAGGTCCCTGAGTGCTGGGTCTCGGACGGACCGCGGGCATCTGACTTGAGTGAATCCAATCAATCAATAAATTTAGTTAATAAACAGCCGCCAGCCAATCACGCGATACACGCGTGCGTCTCCATCTTGACCTTGACCTTGGAGAAGTCCAGCCGCTTCGTGAGGTCCTCGGCTCGAAGCTGCGTGTAGGCGCGCCGGCCGCCGGACCGCTGGGCGGCTTTGAGGAAGACGGCGGCGGCCGGGCGGGCTGTGGGCAGGTGCAGGCCGTGATGCTGCTGGTTGTTGAGCCGCAGGAACCGCTCAGTCCAGGCTCTGAGCAGGATGGACTCCAGGAGCAGGTGCTGGTTGGCCTCGCATAGCAGCGACATCAGGTGGAAGTCCGAGGTGAGGAAGCCGGGCAACAGGTGGAAGCTCACGTCCCGGATGCGGTGAACCTGTAGGGATGTTCGGAATGTCCTTGAAGTGTCTGGAGATCGGAGAGTGTGGTATTTCAAGGGACTGTGGTATGTCTTGGGGTGTGGTATTTCTGATGGGTGTGGTATTTCTGAGGGGTGTGGTATTTCTGAGGGGTGTGGTATTTCTGAGGGGTGTGGTATTTCTGGGGAGTGTTGGATTTCTGGGGATGTGGTATTTTCTAAGGGGTGTGGGATTTCTGGGGAGGGTGGAATTTCTGTGGGTGTGGGATTTCTGGGGGTGTGGGTTTTGTGGGATTTGGGAGACGTTCGATTATTTAAAATGTGGCACATGCGATTTTTGTGGAATGTAGGATAATTTGTGAATTGTGGGTCTAATATGAATGTTGAATTCCGTAGAATGTAATGCGACAACATTTACTGCTTCTTTACCAACACATTTATCCTCAAATTTAGAAACCACGAAGAAGTAGAAGAGAATTAAATTAAATCACCTTTGATAATTTTTCCTTTTCAAAAGTTTTAATCGCGCGCGACCCTCTCACGAAACGAGGTCCCACTCCTCATCAAGGATTAGAAAGACTAAATAGGATTGCTTCAACTCCCCATCTCTTAATCCCCGGTCTCGGTGGTGTGGCGTGACACTCAAGCAAGGATTTTTGGCCACTTCCGTCGGGGGTGGCGGGGCAGGTGCGGCTCCCTGGCCTGTCGAATGCAGGCGAATGGCATTTTCTCGTAGGGCTTCCAAAGAAGCAGCGCGGGGCGTTGCAGGGAGATCGAGGCCGGATGAAGGCGGGAGCAGGGAGGCTGAGCAAATATGCCGCCAGCATCGGCTTGGCTCATGAGTCATGCTTTCGGACTGAGCTGAAGAGAACCCGCATGAGCCAAGCAATGAGTGAAGGATGGAAATAATGAGTGATATTGTGAGTTCCTGAGTGAATTTATGAGTGAGTTCATGAGTGAGTTCATGAGTGAGTTCATGAGTGAGTTCATGAATGAGTTCATGAGTGAGTTCATGAGTGAGTTCATGAGTGAGTTCATGAATGAGTTCATGAGTGAGTTCATGAGTGAGTTCATGAGTGAGTTCATGAGTGAGTTCATGAGTGAGTTCATGAGTGAGTTCATGAGTGAGTTCATGAGTGAGTTCATGAGTGAGTTCATGAATGAGTTCATGAGTGAGTTCATGAGTGAGTTCATGAGTGAGTTCATGAGTGAGTTCATGAGTGAGTTCATGAGTGAGTTCATGAGTGAGTTCATGAGTGAGTTCATGAGTGAGTTCATGAGTGAGTTCATGAGTGAGTTCATGAGTGAGTTCATGAGTGAGTTCATGAGTGAGTTCATGAGTGAGTTCATGAGTGAGTTCATGAGTGAGTTCATGAGTGAGTTCATGAGTGAGTTCATGAGTGAGTTCATGAGTGAGTTCATGAGTGAGTGGCTCAGCCGGTCTCACTTCATTTCTATAGTACCCCAGCGCCATCAGCTTGATGAAGCTGGCAAAGAAGCTGGCCTCCATGTAGGCGTCCTCCCTGAAGGCCAGCCTCGATTGGGCGAAGCGGAGCCGGGCGAAGGCGACTTGGGCGGCGCAGGCGGCGGCAGCAGCGGCCAGGAGGCCCAGCAGTGCGGCGTTCGCCCAGCGCGACAGCGGCTGAGCGCAGGTGGCCATGGCGGCTCCGTGGCGATCGGTTCGGCACGTCCGGCTGGCCGGAAACGGCGCCAGGGAGCCGGCGGCGCCGCAGGCGAGGGCGCCACAGGCGAGCAGCAGGATCTGGCCAGCAAGGCAGGCCCCCTGCTTGGCTGCCCAGGCGCGCCACAGGCGGCCAGGCGGTGGCCGAGCGTCCAGTCGATGCGACCGGCCTCGCAGCTGGCCAGGCGGGCGGCGCCGATGGCCGAGAAGCCGCCGAGAAGGGGCGGCTGGCGGGGCGGCTCAGCGGCTTCTCTGGTGGAGAGAAATTTCGGGGGATGAGATTATCTCTATGAGAGAGATTCTGGGGGATGAGATTATCTCTGTGAGAGAGATTCTACAGGATGAGATTATCTCTGTGAGAGAGATTCTACAGGATGAGATTATCTCTGTGAGAGAGATTCTACAGAATGAGATTATCTCTGTTAGAGATCTCTGGGATGAGATTATCTCTGTGAGAGAGATTCTACGGGATGAGATTAGCTCCGTGCGAGAGATTTCGGGGGATGAGATTATCTAAGAGTCAAGAGATTAACCGTTCCCCCGCTCTACCTCCCGATGAGGTCTGTCAGCTGCCGCAGCTCGCTCTGCACCAGCAGCAGCCTCCGCCGCAGCAGGGGGCCAACAGCGTGACTCCACCACAGGTGCGGCAGCCACATCAGCCCGGCGTAGGTCAGCAACCCTATCGCGAGGTCGCGGGTTCGAGTCCCAACCGGTTGCAGCAGCGGGCACAGCTGATTGAGAAACTCCATCGTCTGTTGACTGGCATTCTGACGATGGTCGAGCAGGCACTGGCCAGGCGAGGTCGCGAGTTCGATTCCGAACAGCCCGAACGACAGGCCCATCGGCCAGATGACGGAGAGGAGCTGGAGAAGGCGGTCCGGCCACAGTAGGATGCTGAACTTTGAATAATCATCAGGGGATTTGCTTCTTGAATGCATGGCCTGGCGATGCAAATGCTTTTGGCTCTGCCTCGAGTTAAATATCTCACTTAGGCCGCTCCGCCATCCAATCGGAAAGGAAGGCAGCTCTTATTTAGAGCTGCTTTAAATCCTTAACGTGCTACTGATTAAGTATTGCAATAGAAATACTGAAATTCTAATAGAATTTTTATTTACGAAATCAGTCAGTCAGACAGTCAGTCAGTCAGTCAGTCAGTCAGACAGTCGGTCAGTAACCCACTCACTCACTCACATGAACTCACTCATGAACTCACTCATGAACTCACTCATGAACTCACTCATGAACTCACTCATGAATTCACTCATGAACTCACTTAGTCACTCATGAACTCACTCATGAACTCACTCATGAACTCACTCATGAACTCACTCATGAACTCACTTAGTCACTCATGAACTCACTCACTCATAAACTCACTCATGAACTCACTTAGTCACTCATGAACTCACTCACTCATGAACTCACTTAGTCACTCATGAACTCACTCACTCATAAACTCACTCATGAACTCACTTAGTCACTCATGAACTCACTCACTCATGAACTCACTCATGAACTCACTCATGAACTCACTTAGTCACTCATGAACTCACTCACTCATAAACTCACTCATGAACTCACTTAGTCACTCATGAACTCACTCACTCATGAACTCACTCACTCATGAACTCACTCATGAACTCACTTAGTCACTCATGAACTCACTCACTCATGAACTCACTCATGAACTCTCTCATAAACTCACTCATGAACTCACTCATGAACTCACTCATGAACTCACTCATGAACTCACTCATGAACTCACTCATGAACTCACTCATGAACTCACTCACTCATGAACTCACTCACTCATGAACTCACTCATGAACTCACTCACTCATGAACTTACTCATGAACTCACTCATGAACTCACTCATGAACTCACTCACTCATGAACTCACTCACTCATGAACTCACTCACTCATAAACTCACTCATGAACTCACTTAGTCACTCATGAACTCACTCACTCATGAACTCACTCACTCATGAACTCACTCATGAACTCACTTAGTCACTCATGAACTCACTCACTCATGAACTCACTCATGAACTCTCTCATAAACTCACTCATGAACTCACTCATGAACTCACTCATGAACTCACTCATGAACTCACTCATGAACTCACTCATGAACTCACTCATGAACTCACTCATGAACTCACTCATGAACTCACTCATGAACTCACTCATGAACTCACTCATGAACTCACTCACTCATGAACTCACTCACTCATGAACTCACTCATGAACTCACTCATGAACTCACTCATGAACTCACTCACTTATGAACTCACCAACAAAAATTTCCCGCTCCGAGGACACATTTTTCCGCGTGTTTCGCAACAGTATTTTAACGGAAACACTGGCGTGCTTGCTTTTCGAAATTCCAAATATTCATTAGCATAAAAATGCATGCTGGGGCAGCTTCATTTAGGCGACTTAGTTTAGACATAAGCTTGTATTTTCCGACTGTTGAGCTCGTGACTCAGGCCAATATGGAAGTGAATGCACTGATGGAAGCAGCTGCCTTGCTCTGCTTGCTGCGGTCTGCCGCCGCGCAGGGGCTCCACCAACCAATTTCAATATCGAAGGTGTTGCAAATTGATAAGAATCTTCTCTGAGCACGAGTCTTCCCTATACTCGATTCGCCATTCCCCACACCTGATTCGCCATTCCCCATACCTGATTCGCCATTTCCTGATTTCCGATACCTGAGTTCCCAGTTCCGATACCTGCGTTCCCATTTACGATACCTGAGTTCCCATTTCCGATACCTTGAGTTCCCATTTCCGATACCTGAATTCCCATTTCCAATATCTGAGTTCCCATTTCCGATACCTGAATTCCCATTTCCAATACCTGTGTTCCCATTTCCAATACCTGAGTTCCCATTTCCGATACCTGAGTTCCCATTTCCGATACCTGAATTCCCATTTCCAATACCTGAGTTCCCATTTCCGATACCTGCGTTCCCATTTCCGATACCTGAGTTCCCATTTCCGATACCTTGAGTTCCCATTTCCGATACCTTGAGTTCCCATTTCCGATACCTGAATTCCCATTTCCGATACCTGAGCTCCCATTTCCGATACCTGAGTTCCCATTTCCAATACCTTGAGTTCCCATTTCCGATACCTGAATTCCCATTTCCGATACCTGAGCTCCCATTTCCGATACCTGAGTTCCCATTTCCGATACCTGAGCTCCCATACCTGGGCGGGGCCATCAAGGAATGCACTATAGCTATATCAGCAAATAAAGTTTCAAAACAGCCTGCAGTTACAAATCAGTTTATCTCTGACACGAATCGAATTGACGATCCAAAATTAGCAGCTTAGGCGGCAATATAATTATCATATATATATTTATTAATTTCAGGCAGATAGCAAGTGCAGCAAACTGTGTGCGATGCTCAAATACTATAAACTGAGAACAAAAAAATAACTTTAAAGAATCGATTTCGAAAAAAGCAATGAACGATTGATTAAAAACTCACTCACTCAATGAAGCCCGCTGAACAGCTGTATGACAACTGCAGTACAATATAAATCGTGATTCTTTCGTAAAAAAATTATTCACAAGCTGCTACTGATAGTAGAGGAGGCGAAATTTCTATAAATATGGCGAACTCTAATAAGTAAGGCCGACTAAATATGAGAAGATTATCTTCAGAGAAAAAGATGAGTTGTTTAAAAAAGCAGCATTACAGCTTCTGCCTCATCACAGCTACAGCACAGAACAGAATAGACAGATTTTGCAGAGGTAGAAAATGAACTGATTGCGTTGCTAGCGGTGGGACCAGGACTTGACAATGGACATAAATTAACTTAATAAATAAGCGAAGCTTTTCAAGCGAGATTGCAGGCAAACAAGAGGCATTTATAAAATATAAAAGCCAAACTAAAAAACATTTTATTGCACAACGTTTAATTGATATAGCAGCGACAGTCGCGACTAGCTACTAACGCGAGTAGAAAGTGCAGCGAATTTCGCAATTAACTGACAAAAAAAACTGTATTTAATTTTCTTTAATTGCAAAAAAACAATTAACAGATTGTGTGAACGGCAGTTTATTAAAGCGATTAAATAAAAAGTTTGGTAAAAATGAGTCATAGAGAGACATATGTGTATGAGTAGGCATACAAGAGATCCGGAGCACAGGCAATTGACAAAAGCGTTAAAGCTGTTATGCACACACTGCCTGTAAGCTTTATTCACGAGTCTATTGTTATTAGTATTATTGATAAAATAAGCAGCAGCTAGTTAACGAAAAAACGCATGCAAAATTTCAAAATTGATTAGAAAGTGTTCTAATTAATAGAAAAATAAAATTATTTTTCTATTGTATTTTTTAATTGTATAGATTTGAAATTGTCGAAAAACTAAAATCAAACTATTCCTTGATTCTAAATTTGGGATTTGGAATTGGGATCGCGGTTAATTTGGGATTTGGAATTGGGATCGCAGTTGATTTGGGATTCGGAATTGGGATCGCAGTTGATTTGGGATTCGGAATTGGGATCGCCGTTGATTTGGGATTCGGAATTGGGATCGCGGTTCATTTGGGATTCGGAATTGGGATCGCGGTTCATTTGGGATTCGGAATTGGGATCGCGGTTGATTTGGGATTCGGAATTGGGATCGCGGTTCATTTGGGATTCGGAATTGGGATCGCGGTTGATTTGGGATTCGGAATTGGGATCGCCGTTGATTTGGGATTCGGAATTGGGATCGCCGTTGATTTGGGATTCGGAATTGGGATCGCCGTTGATTTGGGATTCGGAATTGGGATCGCGGTTAATTTGGGATTCGGAATTGGGATCGCGGTTAATTTGGGATTCGGAATTGGGATCACCGTTGATTTGGGATTCGGAATTGGGATCGCGGTTGATTTGGGATTCGGAGTTGGGATCGCCGTGGATTTGGGATTTGGAATTGGGATCACCGTTGATTTGGGATTCGGAATTGGGATCGCGGTTGATTTGGGAATCGGAATTGGGATCGCCGTTGATTTGGGATTTGGAATTGGGATTAATAATAATCGAGAATTAATTTAATAATTCAAAACTTGCCAGAAACATTTAGTTTAATCAGTTTTTCGAAAGCTGACGCAATCACACTAAGCAGAAACTACGAGTATAGCATTAACAATAAAGTGCATCGATTTCGTGGCTACACACGCAATGTACTATCAACAGTAGTAGTGAAAATTATTACACTTTAGGGATTTTAGAGTATAAAAAACTACACACACTGGAGGACTCTGACAGTTATATAAGCGCATAATTTTTACACAACAGTATAAAACTCAAACGTCGCTCTCTTTAGTCTCCAATTCAGCAGCGGAGTTCGCCATGCAGACGGCGTTCAAATTCTCTTCATCAATGGTGGCGTCGCCCTTGTCAAATCCCGTCTGCTGGTAGATGGCGTCGTTTAGGAACTGCGGGAATGCAGATTTCAAAATGAATTGTCGCTGGGAATGTAGAGTGAAGTATTGATAGGATTGGGAAATCTCTGTAATATGGACTTCTAGCACCTGGGACGATAAGCGTGCGTGTCTATATGGGGTAGTAATTATCTCTGTGAGATTCTGGATGAGATTATCTCTCAGTGTGAGATTCTGGATGAGATTATCACTCTGTGTGAGATTCTGGATGAGATTATCACTCTGTGTGAGATTCTGGATGAGATTATCTCTCTGTGTGAGTTTCTGGATGAGATTATCTCTCTGTGTGAGATTCTGGATGAGATTATCTCTCTGTGTGAGATTCTGGGTGAGATTATCTCTCAGTGTAAGATTCTGGATGAGATTATCTCTCTGTGTGAGATTCTGGATGAGATTATCTCTCTGTGTGAGATTCTGGATGAGATTATCTCTCTGTGTGAGATTTCCGATGGTATTTTTCTCTCTGTGTGAGATTTCCGATGAGATTATCTCTCTGCGTGAGATTTCCGATGAGATTATCTCGCTGCGTGAGATTTCCGATGAGATTATCTCTCAGTGTGAGATTTCGGATGAGTGTTATGCTATACGATTATAATCTATAACATTATTCAAGAACAGACACCTGCAGTGAAAATCGGTGGTGTAAAATACAGACTCCCCCAGTCCAGACACTATCGGTTTAAACTTATACTAAAAGTCCTTGCATCTAAAAACAAAACAAATAAACATGACAAGTTTTGTCCACAGATCTTTGACAGTACAGACCCAGATAACAGTGCGGCCAAATCTATGTGAACATGTATGTACAAATTATACATTTGATGCCGAAATAAATCTACATATTGTTTGCATAATAGTGCGTCAAAGGGAATTAAATAAAAACACTGAGTGTACTTCAGGAGTATGAAAACTCTAGAAACTTGAGTTGTTATGATTTGTTATTGTTTAAAATTGCGCTTATTTTTACACTAATTATCTGAATTATTAATATTGCATTTGTACAAAACTTGAAATCCATCGACTTGGGCTGTCAGGTGTGTTTATTTTGGGATGTCAGGTGTGTTTATTTAGGGTGTCAGGTGTGTTTATTTTAGGTATCAGGTGTTTACTTAGGGTGTCAGGTGTGTTTATTTTTGGTGTCAGGTGTTTATTTAGGGTGTTAGGTGTGTTTATTTAGAGTGTCAGGTGTGTTTATTTAGGGTGTTAGGTGTGTTTATTTAGAGTGTCAGGTGTGTTTATTTAGGGTGTCAGGTGTGTTTATTTAGAGTGTCAGGTGTGTTTATTTAGGGTGTCAAGTGTGTTTATTTTAGGTATCAGTGTTTATTTGGGGTGTCAGGTGTGTTTATTTTTGGTGTCAGGTGTTTATTTAGGGTGTCAGGTGTGTTTATTTAGAGTGTCAGGTGTGTTTATCTAGGGTGTCAGGTGTGTTTATTTAGGGTGTCAGGTGTGTTTATCTAGGGTGTCAGGAGTGTTTATCTAGGGTGTCAGGTGTGTTTATCTAGGGTGTCAGGTGTGTTTATCTAGGGTGTCAGGTGTGTTTATCTAGGGTGTCAGGTGTGTTTATCTAGGGTGTCAGGTGTGTTTATCTAGGGTGTCAGGTGTGTTTATCTAGGGTGTCAGGTGTGTTTATTTAGGGTGTCAGGTGTGCCGATTTAGATTTCAAAGTATTTTAATTGTTGTGTTTAATGCCAGTGGATAAACGGTTAGTTATAGAAAAATGAAACAGCTATTGAGACTAAACAGAGACTCAATCGCGTCCGAAACATCTACGGGGTTGCAGCAGCAGCAGAGGTGGACTAAATATTAGACAACACTGCCGCAGACTTACTCCGCAGACGAGAACTTACTCATTGATGAGGCTCTTCATCATCAATCTTCTAAAAATGACCAATTCAATCGAAGCAATTTTATTGGCTAATTTTTTATTCCTTTGTCATCGATTCCGGATTATCGATTTTACTCTTCATGCCAGCTCCTATTATTCCTGCGATGCCTTTTCCTACCCAATGACGACTTAATCTCTTATTCCTGCACCCTCCTTTCCTTTTCTTGCATACATGTAACTTCTTCGCTCTCTTCTCTCTCCCTTTCCTATCTCTTCTCCTCCTCTCCTCTCTCCCTTTCCTCTCTCCTTCTCTCCCCTTTCCTCTCTCCCCTCCTATCTCCCTCTCTCCCCTCTCCTCTCTCCCTCTCATCTCTCCCCTCCTCTCTCCCTCTCTCCCCTTTCCTCTCTTCTCCTCCTCTCTCCTTCTCTCCCCTTTCCTCTCTTCTCCTCCTCTCTCCTTCTCTCCCCTTTCCTCTCTTCTCCTCCTCTCTCCTTCTCTCCCCTTTCCTCTCTTCTCCTCCTCTCTCCTTCTCTCCCCTTTCCTCTCTTCTCCTCCTCTCTCCTCTCCCCTTTCCTCTCTCTTCTCCTCCTCTCCTCTCTCCCCCTCATCTCTCCCCTCCTCTCTCCCTCTCTCCCCTTTCCTCTCTTCTCCTCCTCTCTCCTTCTCTCCCCTTTCCTCTCTCTTCTCCTCCTCTCCTCTCTCCCCCTCATCTCTCCCCTCCTCTCTCCCTCTCTCCCCTTTCCTCTCCCCTTTCCTCTCTCCCTCTCTCCCCTTTCCTCTCTCCCCTCCTCTCCTTCCTTTCCGCTTCACTAATCTCCCTCTCCCTCCTTCATCTCTCTACTCTCCCTCTCACTCCCAGCTTCCTGATCTTCATCCGCCTCCCCAATTTCAAAGCCGCCCCATCCCACCGACCCCTCCAGCCCGGCCTCACCGATTCGTCCTCGCCCTCCCCGGAGATCACCAGATTTCGCCGTGTAATTCGCGTCTCCCGCCGCACCTCGGGCACCCCGTTAATCTGAATGGGAATTGAAAGCGAGCAATAGAAATGATGCAGGAAAAGAAAGTAAATGAGAATCAGTGCCAGTTTTGTACTGGGTAGAAACACACACTCACCGTTCTCTCCAAGAGCGGACCTCCGCCGTCTCCGGCGCCCTCACCGCCGCCTCCGCTGTGAGTGTCGAAGCAGGGCGGTCCGTGGGTCGCGTGCGATTCGACAACCTTGTTGGTGATCACTTTTCGAACCTGGCGCCTGCGAACCACCTTCTTGGTGATTCGGCTCCCGTGCTCGTCTGTGAAGGTCATGACCTCTTCTTCGGGCTCGCCGATCTCTTCGCTCTGAATTTTGGAAGGTAAAAAATGACCTGACCACTCTGAACTCGGCCACCGCTTGTCTGACAGGCTCATTGCCTATCTGAAAGGCTCACTGCCTATCTGACAGACTCACTATCAATCTGACAGGCTCACTGTCTATCTGACAGACTAACTATTAATCTGACAGGCTCACTGTCTATCTGACAGGCTCATTGCCTATCTGACAGACTCACTGCCTATCTGACAGACTCACTATCAATCTGACGGGCTCACTGTCTATCTGACAAGCTCATTGCCTATATGACAGGCTCACTGTCTATCTGACAGACTCACTATCTATCTGACAGGCTCACTGTTTATCTGACAGACTCACTGCCTATCTGACAGACTCACTGCCTATCTGACAGACTCACTATCTATCTGACAGACTCACTGTTTATCTGACAGGCTCACTGTTTTTCTGACAGACTCACTGTTTATCTGACAGACTCACTGTTTATCTGACAGGCTCACTGCCTATCTGACAGACTCACTGCCTGTCTGACAGGCTCACTGCCTATCTGACAGACTCACTGTTTATCTGACAGGCTCAGTCTTATATTAAGTGAATCGAAAACACTGAAAGGTGCTGTTATTGGCTAATGGCTTACACTGCCGAATAGCAAGCTGAAGAACTGCTGAAGAGGCATGCAGAAACTACGACAATGCAAAAAATTAATAAGGGAACGGTGATCAACACTTTACTTACCCACTGCTTCCCCATCTCAGAAATCCAATTCTATTTCTCTTCATGTCAGAAATCCCATGTCATTTCTCCTCATCTCAGAAATCCCATTCTATTTCTCCACATCTCAGAAATCCCATTCTATTTCTCCACATCTCAGAAATCCCTTCCCATTTATCCCAATCTCAGATATCCCTTCTCATTTATCCCAATCTCAGATATCCCTTCTCATTTCTCCTCATCTCAGAAATCCCATATCATTTCTCCTCATCTCAGAAATCGCATGTCATTTCTCCCCATCTCAGAAATCCCATGCCATTTCTCCCCATCTCAGAAATCGCATGTCATTTCTCCCCATCTCAGAAATCCCATGTCATTTCTCCCCATCTCAGAAATCCCTTCCCATTTCTCCCCATCTCAGAAATCCCTTCCCATTTCTCCCCATCTCAGAAATCCCATGTCATTTCTCCCCATCTCAGAAATTATGTCATTTCTCCCAATCTCGGGAATCCCTTCCCATTTCTCCCCATCTCAGAAATCCCTTCCCATTTCTCCCCATCTCAGAAATCCCATGTCATTTCTCCCCATCTCAGAAATTATGTCATTTCTCCCAATCTCGGGAATCCCTTCCCATTTCTCCCCATCTCAGAAATCCCTTCCCATTTCTCCCCATCTCAGAAATCCCATGTCATTTCTCCCCATCTCAGAAATTATGTCATTTCTCCCAATCTCGGGAATCCCTTCCCATTTCGGCCCATCTCAGAAATCCCATCCCATTTCTTTTTATCTCAGAAATCCCATCTCATTTCTCCCAATCTCGTCCCAATCGCCCCAAAAAGCCCCGTCCACTCCAAAGCAGAAAACCGCGCCAGCCTACGTGAGTAACATAGGTTTTCTCCGTAGGCTGCAGGTCCAGATGGTGGTGATGACTGGGATAGCTGTCCCTGGCGCAGCAGTCCATGGGCACGGTGGGATAGCCGTAGGCTTGGCCAAGCTGTCATCGTACAGGCAGTAATCCTCATCGCCGGATTGCTATTTTGTGAGTGCGGGATGAACAAAATCAGAAATCATTTTATTTCACTGCGTTTTCATATCCGAATTCATATTGAAATTGCCTCTCTACTACTGAACATGCTACTTTTACAGTAGTATTGAGTGAAAATTCTATTTAATGATGATTTCGAGTAGAGTGCACGATTTGTTTAAATTGATTGATTTTGTGAAACGAACAACGCTCAAAAGGTAAAGTTTTTAATATAATTTTTGTGAACGACAAGCATAATTAAACAATTGATGATTATGATTACATAAACAGAGGCTATAAAAGTTACTCTTAAAAACCTCTCTCTAAATCTCTCCCATCCCCCTATTTTAATCTCTCCGCCTCTCTGAATCTCCCCTCTCTGAATCTCCACTCTGAATCTCCCCCTCTCTGAATCTCCCCCTCTCTGAATCTCCCCGACCTGAATCTCCCCCTCTCTGAATCTCCCCTCTCTGAATCTCCCCCTCTCTGAATCTCCCCGACCTGAATCTCCCCCTCTCTGAATCTCCCCTCTCTGAATCTCCCCTCTCTGAATCTCCCCTCTCTGAATCTCCCCCTCTCTGAATATCCCCTCTCTGAATCTCCCCCTCTCTGAATCTCCCCTCTGAATCTCCCCTCTCTGAATCTCCCCTCTGAATCTCCCCTCTGAATCTCCCCTCTGAATCTCCCCCTCTCTGAATCTCCCCTTCTCTGAATCTCCCCCCTCTGAATCTCCCCCTCTCTGAATCTCCCCTTCTCTGAATCTCCCCCCTCTGAATCTCCCCCTCTCTAAATCTCCCCGACCTGAATCTCCCCTCTGAATCTCCCCTCTGAATCTCCCCCTCTCTGAATCTCCCCTTCTCTGAATCTCCCCCCTCTGAATCTCCCCCTCTCTGAATCTCCCCTTCTCTGAATCTCCCCCCTCTGAATCTCCCCCTCTCTGAATCTCCCCGACCTGAATCTTTCCCTCTCTGAATCTCCCATCTGAATCCCCCTCTGAATCTCCCCCTCTCTGAATCTCCCCGACCTGAATCTTCCCCTCTCTGAATCTCTCCTCTCTGAATCTCCCCTCTCTGAATCTCCCCTCTCTGAATCTCCCCTCTCTGAATCTCTCCCTCTCTGAATCTCCCCTCTGAATCTCCCTCTCTGAATCTCCCCTCTCTGAATCTCCCCCTCTCTGAATCTCCCCTTCTCTGAATCTCCCCTCTGAATCTCCCCTCTGAATCTCCCCCTCTCTGAATCTCCCCTCTTTGAATCTCCCCTCTCTGAATCTCCCCTCTCTGAATCTCCCCTCTCTGAATCTCCCCTCTGAATCTCCCTCTCTGAATCTCCCCTCTCTGAATCTCCCCTCTCTGAATCTCCCCTCTCTGAATCTCCCCTCTGAATCTCCCTCTCTGAATCTCCCCTCTGAATCTCCCTCTCTGAATCTCCCCTCTCTGAATCTCCCTCTCTGAATCTCCCCTCTCTGAATCTCCCCTCTCTGAATCTCCCCCTCTCTGAATCTCCCCTCTCTGAATCTCCCTCTCTGAATCTCCCTCTCTGAATCTCCCCTCTCTGAATCTCCCTCTCTGAATCTCCCTCTCTGAATCTCCCCTCTCTGAATCTCTGAACCTGAAAGCTCAAGAACAGAGCCCCGGGCCGCCTCACCTCAGTCCGGGTCTCCCGCACAGACACAGTCGGCTCGCCGCTCTCCAGAAAGCCGCCCCGAGCGCCCCGATGATGCTGGACGCCCCGATGATGCTCGTGGCTGCCATGCTCCGCGCCCGACTACAAAAATGATGAACTTGGCTTGATAAATATTCTGCTGCTAAAATCAAAGTCCGCGTCACGCACAATTGGCATTAGTCAGGAAACCCGAGACGTCGGGCTGGGCGTGCTGCTGGGCACTGAGTCGGATAGACAGGCAGAAATACAAGAAGGAAGGAGAGAAACTGCAATAGCTGAGAGATGCACAGCAACTAAACTAATGCGAGGCTGCACGAGAAGCATGGGGAAGGAGATGATGGTGACATTATCGCAAAGATATGAGCAATGCTGAGTACTCCGACACACACAGCCTGAGCACTCTGACACACTTAGGCTGAGCACTCTGACACACACAGACTGAGCACTCTGACACACACACAGGCTGAGCACTCTGATACACAGACTGAGCACTCTGACACACACACAGGCTGAGCACTGTGACACACACACACAGACTGAGCACTCTGATACACAGACTGAGCGCTCTGACACACACACAGGCTGAGCACTCTGATACACAGACTGAGCACTCTGACACACACAGGCTGAGCACTCTGACACACACACAGGCTGAGCACTCTGACACACACAGGCTGAGCACTCTGACACACACACACAGACTGAGCACTGTGACACACACACAGACTGAGCACTCTGACACACACACAGGCTGAGCACTCTGACACACACAGGCTGAGCACTCTGACACACACACACAGAATGAGCACTGTGACACACACACAGACTGAGCACTCTGACACACAGACTGAGCACTCTGACACACACACAGACTGAGCACTCTGACATACAGACTGATCACTCTGACACACACACAGGCTGAGCACTTTGACACAGACTGAGCACTCTGATACACACACAGACTGAGCACTCTGATACACTTAGACTGAGCACTCTCACACACAGACTGAGCACTGACACACACACAGACTGAGCACTCTGACATACAGACTGATCACTCTGACACACACAGGCTGAGCACTGTGACACACCTAGACTGAGCACTCTGACACACAGACTGAGCACTGTGACACACAGTCGCTGCAACTCCCAATTTGAACACAAACCCGATCCAAAATTGTGTTGGGACAATTATTCATATGCTTCAATTTTGAGACAGTGAAAGCAGCCTAATTGAGCAATCGCACGAAAAAGCAGCTGAAATGTTTTTTTAGCTGGAAGCTATAAGCAGGTCTCAGCAAGTAAATTTACTCACCCTTGGCTGATCCTCATTGGAGGCTTGAGACAGGCGACTTTTCTGCAAAAAATGGCTTCGAATATGTAACTAACAGCCTACAGAGTTAGTCGGTAGGCATGAATTATGGACAAGCCCCTCACCCGTTTGCTAAGACTCTCCTGCAGCATTCTTGGATCAGCGTAGGCGAAACCCTTCGACTTGCGCTGGCATGCGGGAGGGGGGGGTGGCCAGAGGCCGCGGTAAAGTTTAATTGCGCACTTGATGCAGCGAACCAGGTTAAATGCAGAATGTAAATATGCGGCATTGAGACACTGAAGTTGATAACTGCCAAACACTTAGCAAAGTTATCAGCACTTACTTCAATGCAATTAAATTTTATACTTGAATACCTGAACAGAGAATATTTATTATGATTATTGTCTGCTTTATATGGGTAAACCGTTTAATATAAACCATTTAGAAAAGTGTAAACGTTTTTATGGAAAATACATAAAAAATAGACACATGAAAAATTTATAACAAGAAAAAATAAGGCTACGGATGCTATCCGTAAGGCTACGGAGGCTACGGAGCAGACTCGTGCCGCTCGAAAAACACTGAAAGCCAGCCGAGGGAACTGGACGACGGCACGGCTCAGCCTTCCAACTGGTGGGATTACCACCAGGAGGACGCTGCCGGCCGAGCTCAGACTCCCGACGGCGGGGCGCAAGGCGAAGGCAGCAGCCGTACCCCAGTCGCTGGGGAGGAGGGCGGTGTAGCGCGGCTAGGTGACTCACCTGCCGTGGGCGCCGTGTCCGCCTCCGCGGCGGCTGGGGAGGCGGCTGAGCCTGAGCCAATGGAAATTGGCGACTCAACTCTCACCGATGAGGCTGAGAATGAGTTGCTTTTCTCCTCCCCTGGACAGTAGACATGACTGTCTCCCAGGGCATCCACTGCTTGCAGGTCAACCTGCAGCACAGCATTGCTGCTTCAGTCAACCTCTTGAAGCACACTGACCAATACGTGCCAGGGATTATCCTTATCCAGGAACCTTGGACGCTTAGGGGCAGCCCCAACATGTCCCCACCGGCTACCAGTGTTTAACCGCTGGTACCCGGGAGGGAAACCTGGCACCAAGATCCTGCATCATGGTGTCCAGTTCTATTAACGCATGGCTCAGATCAGACCTGTCCACCAGGGACATCTGTGTCATCCAGTCTGAAGACATACTCCCTGGGAGGACTACCCTCATCGCCTCGGTTTACCTACCGGGCGACGGCGAGATGATCCCAGTAGAGCTTGTCACACTGGTCGAGCTCTGCTCCACCAGAAACTATGAGCTGCTCGTGGCAGGTGACATCAATGCCCACCACACCCACTGGGGCAGTTCTGATATAAACCAGAGAGGTGAAGACTTCCTGGCTTATATTGCTACTACAACCCTTGAGTTCTGTAACTCGGGTAGTACCCCTACCTTCAATAACGGACGCCGATCGGAGGTGCTGGATGCCACCCTCGCCACGCCCAGGCTCTTCCGGAGCACTAGGGAGTGGCGGGTGCTTCCTGAGGCGTCCCTCTCCGATCACAAGTTCATCTCTTTCACGCTGGCCAGCGCCCGTAACGCAGGCCAGCTTTACTGGAAACGGAATGCTAGGAATACCGACTGGACCGCCTTCAGGCTTGCCCTGGAGGAGACCTATCGTTGCACTAGCACTCCAGTCTCCATCAACACCTGCGAAGAAGCAGATGAATTTGCGGCCGCACTTACGGACTCGCTCACTGCTGCCTTCGAAGCCTCATGCCCACTAAAGGCATATAAAGGCAAACAGTCGGCCCCATGGTGGAACCCGCAGCTTGGCGACCTCCGTCGCAGAGCCAAAAGGCTTCACCGCAGGGCCCAAAAAACTAAAAACCCGGCCGACCAAACCGCCTACCTGAACTCTATCCACGAGTTCAAGAGGCAGGTTAGGAACGCCAAAACCAACAAGTGGCGCGAATACTGTGAGGAACTTGAGGGCTCCCGCCCCACCTCCAGAATCGTTAAAGCCCTCACCCTGGACAAAATGTCCAAACTCTCCTCAGTCAAGAGAGCCGACGGCTCGCTTACTGAGAACCCAGGAGAAACACTGGAAGCGATGCTAACAGCGTTTTTCCCGAACGAGCCAGCCAGGCCCCCCCCTGACCACTCAGTGGGCGGACACGTACTGGCTGACTCAATCATCACGGAGGACCGCGTTACTAAAGCTGTCTCCTCCTTCAAACCCTTCAAATCCCCAGGACCGGACGGCGTTGTGCCAGCCTTCCTGCGGGAGGCGGTGAAATGCACCGGTTTCCTGCGGAACCTTTGCCGGCTTCTGAAAGCCTGCATTGTGCTCGGCTTTGCTCCGAAATCCTGGACCGAGGCCAAGGTGGTATTTATCCCCAAGCCTGGCCGACCGGACTACCGGTCCATTAAATCCTTCAGACCAATTAGCCTCACCTCCTCATTGGTGAAGCTGTTAGAGAGACTGGTGCTCTGGCGCCTCCTCTCTGTGGAACTGAAGAACAAGCCGCTCAGTGAGAACCAGCATGCCTTTCGGGCAGGCAGGTCCACGGAGAGCGCGCTTCACGTTCTGGTTGACATGCTGGAGAAAGCCGTTCTTGGTAATGGCTACGCTCTCGCTGTCTTCCTCGACATTGTTGGAGCCTTGATAATGTCCTCTTTGAGGCTTTTGACAGAGCTCTACGTGCTAGAAAAACCCACTCGCACCTCACCCGGTGGATCATGTATATGATCAGCCACCGTACTGCCACCGCACACCTGTTGGGCCACCAACGGACGGTAACCGTCTGCAAAGGCAGCCCCCAGGGCGGTGTCCTCTCTCCAGTTCTCTGGAACATGGTCATCGATGAGCTCCTCCAGGACAGCCATCTTGACCCCATCCTCAAGGTCGGTTACGCCGATGATGTCACAGCCGTGGCATCCGGACCGTCACCTGAAACCCTTAGAGATCTTCTGCAAAACTTCATTCGCTCTGCTGAACGTTGGGCGGACAGGTGCGGCCTCAGGCTCTCCGAGACCAAAACTGTCGCGATCATGTTCACCAGCAGGGTTAACTGGCGTATTCGCCCACTAAAGCTTTACGGGGTGGAAATTCCATCCTGCAAGCAAACCAAGTGTCTCGGCGTTACGCTGGACCACCGGCTGAGCTGGTCCACCCACGTCCAGGCCAAAACCAAAAAAGCCCTCGCGATTCTTGCGCAGCTGCGCAGAGCCGTCGGCACCACCTGGGGCCTCACCCCGAAACGGCTCTGGTGGACCTATACCGCAATGGTCCGACCGGCCGTTACTTACGCCGGTCTGGTCTGGACCAGCGCCTTGCAGATTAAAACCTGCCACGAAGCCCTCAAAAAGGTGCAGGGACGTGCGTGCCGCATGATCCTGAATGCCCCGCTCTCTGCTCCCTTTGACGGCCTCAACGCCTTTCTCTGCCTCCCGCCTCTGGACATCTTTGTCCGTCGCGAGGCTGCTAAAACCACCCGCCGGCTCATCGAGGCTGGTGTTAGCTTCAAGCCACAAAGAGCGATGGCGAAGCGCAAGCTCCTGCCGCACTCTGACCTGTGCCTTAAAGTTCTGGAGGAGAGTGGGAGTGCGGCTGTCCTTTCGGACGCTGAACCGCGCTCCCTCAATCTCTACCAACGCTTCAAGGTCACGATCCCCTCCAGGGAGAACGCCAACGACAGCTGGGCCCCTCAGGAGGTTCACTGCTTCACTGACGGATCCTCCAAAGACGGTTTATCCGGCTTTGGAGTCTGTATCCTTATCAACGGCCGCGTGATTGCTACTCACGCCCAACACACTGGCAGACTCTCCAGCGTCTTCCAGAATGAAGTCCTTGCCATCAGCTCCTGTGCAGCTGAGCTCCACCGCAAGGACTTCAAGGACAGAAGAATCTTCTTCCACTCTGACAGCCAGGCCGCTTTACAGGCCCTGTGTCACACCACTACGAACTCCCGAACAGTCCGCGACTGTATCGGGCAGCTCAACAAGCTGGCTCGGAGGAACACCGTCCGGCTCACGTGGATCCCAGGACACGCCGGCTTCAAAGGTAACGAGCTCGCCGACTCCCTCGCTAAGGCGGGCTGTTCCGGCTCGCCCTTGCCCCGTGCCCTGGCCCCATCCCCGCCACAGTCATTAATCGTCAGATTAACGACTGGGCGGACATCCTGCACTTGCGCAGATGGGATGGTATCTCCAACTGCCGCCAATCTCGTGCGGCAGTGCCCAATCCGTCCCTCAAGCTGCGGAGAATCCTTTTGAATCAAAATCGAAAAGATATCCGCGCTCTCACTATGACCTTCACAGGTCACGGTTGCTTTGCCAGGCACTGCTTCCTCCGATGTGTTCGCCGGAGTGAACTCTGCCCCTTCTGCAGCCTCGAGAATGAAGATGCCATGCACTTCGTCTGCTACTGCCCGGCCTTCAACCGAGACCGGCTCAACCACCTCGGGCCCAACCCGTCCCTGGACGACGTTTGCCGGCCCGAGAACATCCCACGGCTCATCCGGTTCCTCCGGGCCACCAAGCGAGCCTCCGTCTTCCCCACCGAAGACAACGCTGCAGACAGGACCGGCAGACCTCCCTGACCGGCCCCGCGCCCTAGCCTATGCGGGTCTTTCAGGGATTAGCGGAATGGGCGACGCTCGCCTCCCCGCTGCGTCTTCGGACCGCCCTGCAGCTA